>JAKUCV010000324.1:3140-18806 GCA_028386065.3 Turnera subulata | reverse complement strand
CATTCTCCCCCACCGAATCCGACGACGCCCTCGTCGTCGACCGGGCACCCTGCCTACTCCGTCCCCACGGAGCGCTTGGCGTGACATCGGAGTTGGGTCGGGTCGGCTCCGCTACCACTTGTCACGGGGTCATTACCCTCTCCCCAAAAGGTCAACCTAGTGGGGTGTGCAGCACCCCTGTATATATGGCCCAAGACCTTCCTCTTCCTTTCCGATGTGGGATTCCGTCACAAACCGAGTCTCTGCTGTTGTGTTGTGTTTATTGGCTGAGGCTTTGCGTTGAACGAATCGGGCTGTGTGCTTCTGTGCGAAGCTTGTGTTGTTGACCCGGCGAAGATGACGCCGGTGGGGCTTCTGTGGCTGTGGTTGTGGTGTTTTGGGTGTTGGACGGGATGGTTTGGTGGTGTTCTGGTCACCGTTGGGTGGCTGAGTATGGTGGTGGTGGTGGCGATTGGTTTGTTGGTGGTTCAGCATGGTGGATTAGGTGTTTTGGAAGGACAGTAGCAGGACTGGTGGCCGTGAACAGTGCACGGCCGGAATCCAGCGAGGATCCGGCAGTCCCGGGAATTTTTCGGCAAACCCGGGAATGGACCTTTGGGTAATTCCCTGGACTCATTTCACAACTTGGCTCGGGTTTGGGCTCGGTTTGCACAACAGACTCGGAAACAGGCCGAACGTGCGGAGGCCCATGTTCCCGTGACATATACGCGTTTGACGGACCTAATAACGAAATCGATGGATGAGTAATATATATATATATATATATATATATATATATATATATATATATATATATGTGGACGAATTATATAATTAAGTGGTTAATGATTTAATTTATGAATTAATAACAATATCATCTTTTTTTTAGATTTAACTATGTATCTAAAACTCTACTATCTATAACTGCATAATTTATTTATGATCATATTGTGCTTGGTTAATTTACTATGCCATATGATGGTCTATTACTTAACATTATAATTATTACTATATACCGGATACTGTTAACATAATAATTATATTATTGTTTTGATTAAATATTATACATCCGTTATATTATTTTAATACCGAATATATTTGTCGATTTAGTCATTGTAAGGGATACTAATCTTATTATTTTATGTACGGGCTTTACCCTATTATATTATTAAATGAGCTATAGTATTATTATTACCCTTACCAAATGTATGATTATCGGCTGTATAGGTTTATATGTATTTATAAATATCATTTCCTACAACATTATGCTATAATTATTTTTATGCCACATATCAACTATGTTAATTTATTACCAATTGTATTATTTCTATTTAATGTGGGTATATTAATTTATGCCCTTATTGACATATTCACAGCTTCCATTAATTTGTAACCATTGTTTACCTAGTGTATACGTATTTATTATTATTTTAACAGGAGTAATTACTTTAAGGAATATTATTATTATTATATAGACCATGAGATGATTTGATTTATTTACCAAATACAAATTTCCTATATATGATTGGTATAACAGATGGAAAATAGATTATTAGTAACCTCCACGGAAATGAATAAGGTAAATATGAAAATAATAAAAAGAACCGATAAGTCGTATAATAGCTGTTAATCGGTATCATGCATAATCATCTTGTTGGTGCATTATAAGTGATTGTGTTGCCATATATGTACATAGAGACATTGAGGTTTGACTGGATAGCAGTTTCAGAGACACATCAGGTGAAGATATAAACTTATAAACTTCGGTATTCTGCCCGTGATACCCCGGTTGTTTGTTTGATTATAATTTATGTGTTATCTTGCGTACCTGTCATGTTGTTACTGGCTACTGTTGTGATTATTGTTATATGCTTGATGAATACTGTGGCCTAGCTGTTGTGCTTTGTGATGTTGATATGATTATTGTGATGTTCGTATGAGATATGTGGTATTTGATCGGTCATTGGCAGTGACCCAGTGTTGTGACGTTGGATTCCCAGAAGAGCTGTGAGGCTGAGAGCCTGCTCGGGAAAGTGAGTATGATGAATTACTGTTGGATAGTGGATTAAGAAGTAATAATAAACAGTGGTAATATC
This sequence comes from Turnera subulata, assembly GCA_028386065.3. NCBI lineage: Eukaryota > Viridiplantae > Streptophyta > Magnoliopsida > Malpighiales > Passifloraceae > Turnera > Turnera subulata. Next base: position 16,731 of record JAKUCV010000324.1, on the reverse strand, counting down.
ATCTAGACATCTAGATTGTCACGTGACAGGTATTGGTACAACCAGATGGTAGTCACCTTGTGATTGTGATATGATAGGGAGGACTGCGGGACTCCCGGCTGAGGACTGCGGGACTCAGTTGATTTGTTATAGGAAGGACTGCGGGACTTCCGCCGAGGACTGCGGGACTCGGTTATTTGAGATATGATTTGTGTTATTTAGCGGGGAGCACCCTAGGGTTAGCTAACCTGGCTACCAGGCACGGCCAATACTTATCATGTGACCAGGGCCCTAATAATAAAATTGGATAGTCAGTCGCTGATTGTCAGTGAGTTTAGAGGACTAGCTTAACGGTGTCATGTTAGTTGTATAGTAAGGTCCGGTATGTTGTCTGATTCCGATGCTATGTTGTGCTTGCTGTACCTCTATTGTACTGTGTTGGCTTTGGTGTATATACGGTTGCTTGTATACTGCGGTTTATTTGTTTATCGGTGAGACAGTGGTTGGTCTCACCCCTCACACAGTCCTTGCAGGTTAGGTCAGGATTGCATTTCGGCGGCTGNATGTTGTGCTTGCTGTACCTCTATTGTACTGTGTTGGCTTTGGTGTATATACGGTTGCTTGTATACTGCGGTTTATTTGTTTATCGGTGAGACAGTGGTTGGTCTCACCCCTCACACAGTCCTTGCAGGTTAGGTCAGGATTGCATTTCGGCGGCTGTAGTGTACCCTCGGGCAGGACTCGGATCCATTAGTTGCATCGGGCTTTGCATATGTTGCTATTGAATTAAAAATGCTTCCGCTGTGCTGTTGTTATTGAAATTCCTGAAGTCGGGTGTTATGCTTTTGTTGTTGGGCCGTTGGGCCGATTTTCTGTTATATTACACAGTTTGTGCCATGTGTCGGCACTGTTTTTGGTAATCACTATATGTCGGGTAAATTTAGGTCGGGGAGTTTCATTTTGGTAGCGGAGCGGGCAGTAGGTCCTTGGGTGTTTGTTGTGCTATCTTGCTGTGCATAGCTCGGTCCACATGATTAACATGATTGCATGCAAATTCATATAGTTGGTGCATTATGGATCCAGTCGAGGGACGCCAGCCTGCTGCAGAACATTCACATGTGAGTATTCTCTCTTATTAATACATTTTGAACGCCTAATTGTATGTGTTTCGGTGCTTAATAGTATTGCTGCTTGGATACTCTGATGTTTTGCTAATGAGTTTATGAAAATCTAACAAGTTTTTGAAAGATAAGTTTGAGAAAAGACATGTTTTTGGTAAAATGGTATGTTTTTGAATAAGCGGGAATTTCGGGGACGAAATTCTTTTTAAGGTGGGTAGACTGTAACGACCCGGGTAAATTTTCCGTAATTTTTACAAAGTTGATTTAACTTTTACTATGGTAAATAAATTTTATCGCGGTTAATCGAAAATTTTACCGACCCGAGTTAATTTCCGATATAAATTTTTATCATTTTTACTACTCCATAGATGATTAATATTATTTCTACCATTATTATTTTCCAAACCAACAGTAATAGTAATACTTTCATTATTATTTTGGACAGAATGCTTGTGTTGCAAAAATAATAATTACTAATCATAATTTTAAACGCCGTAATTCGAGGATTCTATCGGACCGAGCTTTTCCGAGAGTTTTTCTGGGAATAACCGAGCTTCGTTTCGATCACTAAGGATACGCGACATTCTGGAGTTTCTTTCGATAACCGAGCCTCGGAACTATTTTTCGAGGGTTACTCGGGACTTCCGAGCCTCCTCAAGGCTTACCGAGCCTCGGTTTTCAAAATCGGGACTTGGACAACGCTCGGGGGAACCGATGAGATTTTCCGAGCCCAAGTTGTATTTTTGAACTCGGGACGGAAAATCGAAAAGACGGGAATACCCCTTGCGATTCTGTTTTCTGACACGGAAATCCGAGCCGGCCAATCGTGGCTTGCCACGTGGCCACTCTTCTTTCATTTTCTTTCCTTTTCTTTCTTTTCTCCTCTCTTTTCCTTCTTTTTTTTCCTCTCTCCCGGTTTTTCTTCCGCCGCCCTACCCCACCTTCTTTTTTCTCCCCTCTTTTTCTCCCTTTTCCACCTGCCTTCTTTTTTTTTTTCTTCCTTTCGCTGCCGGCTCCACCTCCTTTCTTTACCATCTTCTCTTCTATTATTTTTTTTCTTCTTGTCTTTTCTTTTCCCTCCCACCTTATCTTCTCTTCCCTTCACCGAATTCCCCACAACTCCTGCAATCCATCTCTTTCCTCTGCCTCCTTCCCCTTCCTCGCCTCCACTCCTCCTTTAAATTCCTCTGCCCTTTCACCGTCTCCGTCTCGACCTCCCTCTCCTCCCCAAAACCGCCATCTCCTCGCTTCCTCCCTTCCCCTGCCTCTGCCATCAATCGCCACCTTCAACTAGAGATGTCGCGTCTTTCTTCTCCCTTCCCTCTCTCAGTCGTCCGAAGACCGTCACGTCCCACAGCTGTCGCCCGCCTGCACGTCCCTGCCGTCAACCTTGCTGCAGATTGACGTCGCGCCGCCACCAGCCGACCCGGGCACGACACCACCAAGGAGGAGCAGACCTCGCCGCCGCTGACGAGGAGCAGAGTACCAACCCTGATCGCGCCAGAAGGCCGGCCTCCCCTTCCTTCTCCACAGCAAGCGTCGACGTCGTGACCGGTGCCTTCTCGCTGCCTCACCGTCGCCGTCGCATGGTTGTGTGGGTAAGACTCAGCGACGACTCTTCCCTCTTCCTTCCACCATCTCTTCTCTTTTCCTTGACCCGATTCAGGTCAGATTGGGCTAACCGGGTCTTTGCTGTTGTGTTGTGTTTATTGGCTGAGGCTTTGTGTTGAGCGAATCGGGCTGTGTGCTTCTGTTCGAAGTTTGTGTTGTTGACCCGGCGAAGATGACGCTGGTGGGGCTTCTGTGGCTGTGGTTTTGGTGTTTTGGGTGTTGGACGGGATGGTTCGGTGGTGTTCTGGTCACCGTTGGGTGGCTGAGTATGGTGGTGGTGTTGGCGATTGGTTTGTTGGTGGTTCAACGTGGTGGATTGGGTGTTTTGGATGGATAGTAGCAGGACTGGTGGCCATGAACAGTGCTCGGCCGGAATCCTGCGAGTATCCGGCAGTCCCGGGAATTTTCCGGCAAACCCGGGAATGGACCTTTGGGTAATTCCTTGGACTCATTTCACACCTTAGCTCGGGTTTGGGCTCGGTTTGCACAACGGACTCGGAAACGGGCCGAACGTGCGGAGGCCCATGTTCCTGTGACATATACGCGTTTGACGGACCTAATAACGAAATTAATGGATGAGTAATATATATATATGTGGACGAATTATATAATTAAGTGGTTAATGATTTAATTTATGAATTAATAACAATATCATCTTTTTTTTAGATTTAACTATGTATCTAAAAATCTATTATCTATAACCTGCATAATTTATTTATGATCATATTGTGCTTGGTTAATTTACTATGCCATATGATGGTCTATTACTTAACATTATAATTATTACTACATACCGGATATTGTTAACATAATAATTGTATTATTGTTTTGATTAAATATTATGCATCCGTTATACTATTTTAATACCGAATATATTTGTCGATTTAGTCATTATAAGGTATACTAATCTTATTACATTATGTACGGGCTTTACCCTATTATATTATTAAATGAGCTATAGTATTATTATTACCCTTACCGAATGTATGATTATCGGCTGTATAGGTTTATATGTATTTATAAATATCATTTCCTACAACATTATGCTATAATTATTTTTATGCCACATATCAACTATGTTAATTTATTACCAATTGTATTATTTCTATTTAATGTGGGTATATTAATTTATGCCCTTATTGACGTATTCACAACTTCCATTAATTTGAAACCATTGTTTACTTAGTGTATACGTATTTATTATTATTTTAACAGGAGTAATTACTTTAAGGAATATTATTATTATTATATAGACCACAAGATGATTTGATTTATTTACCAAATACAAATTTCCTATATATGATTGGTATAACAGATGGAAAATAGATTATTAGTAACCTCCACGGAAATGAATAAGGTAAATATGAAAATAATAAAAAGAACTGATAAGCCGTCTAATAACTGTTAATCGGTATCATGCATAATCATCTTGTTGGTGCATTATAAGTGATTGTGTTGCCATATATGTATATAGAGACATTGAGGTTTGACTGGATAGCAGTTTCAGAGACACATCAGGTGAGGATATAAACTTATAAACTTCGGTATGCTGCCCGTGATACCCCGGTTGTTTGTTTGATTATAATTTATGTGTTATCTTGCGTACCTGTCATGTTGTTACTGGCTACTGTTGTGATTATTGTTATATGCTTGATGACTACTGTGGACTAGCTGTTGTGCTTTGTGATGTTGATATGATTATTGTGATGTTCGTATGAGATATGTGGTATTTGATTGGTCATTGGCAGTGACCCAGTGTTGTGACGTTGGATTCCCAGAAGAGCTGTGAGGCTGAGAGCCTGTTCGGGAAAGAGAGTATGATGAATTACTGTTGGATAGTGGATTAAGAAGTAATAATAAACAGTGGTAATATCATCTAGACATCTAGATTGTCACGTGACAGGTATTGGTACGGCCAGATGGTAGTCACCTTGTGATTGTGATATGATAGGGAGGACTGCGGGACTCCCGGCTGAGGACTGCGGGACTCAGCTGATTTGTTATAGGAAGGACTGCGGGACTTCCGCCGAGGACTGCTGGACTCGGTTATTTGAGAATATGATTTGTGATATTTAGCAGGGAGCACCCTGGGGTTAGCTAACCTGACTACCAGGCACGGCCAATACTTATCATATGACCAGGGCCCTAATAATAAAATTGGATAGTCAGTCGCCGATTGTCAGTGAGTTTAGAGGACTAGCTTAACAGTGTCATGTCAGTTGTATAGTAAGGTCCGGTATGTTGTCTGATTCCGATGCTATGTTGTGCTTGCTGTACCTCTATTGTACTGTGTTGGCTTTGGTGTATATACGGTTGCTTGTATACTGCGGTTTATTTGTTTATCGGTGAGACAGTGGTTGGTCTCACCCCTCACACAGTCCTTGCAGGTTAGGTCAGGATTGCATTTCGGCGGCTGTAGTGTACCCTCGGGCAGGACTCGGATCCATTAGTTGCATCGGGCTTTGCATATGTTGCTATTGAATTAAAAATGCTTCCGCTGTGCTGTTGTTATTGAGATTCCCGAAGTCGGGTGTTATGCTTTTGTTGTTGGGCCGATTTTCTGTTATATTACACAGTTTGTGCCACGTGTCGGCATTGTTGTTGGTAATCACTGTATGTCGGGTAAATTTTGGTCGGAGTGTTTCACTAAATAACAATAAACAAAATCATTAAAAAAAATAAATTTTCCACTACAACACCGATATCCTCACGCAAAATGTAATTAAAAAAAAAAAATCAAATTCCTATCCTCAACCCCTTCTCCTCTTCTCAACCCTTCACGAGATATTTTCTTCCATGCTAATTTTTAAACTTAGCAAATCTAATTTTTAAACTCATAATTTTCTGTTATGTTTGACGACTAAACTCTAATTTTACCCACAATCTATAATCACACAAATCCTCCACAAATTTTCTCTTTTTTTTTTTGTTTTATGAGTGGGATTTACTATCACACCCCCAAATTTCTTCATCATCTTCGTTAACAATATCTCACAGGATGACGGAAAAGGCACTTGAATGTGCTTCTAAAAGAAAGAAAGCCTTGTTATGCGAGATTTCAATTCAGAAGTTAAATTTGGAGAGTGAATTGATGAATGCAAGGAAATTGTCAAAAAATCATAATCCGGCTATGTCTAAAGATTTTATTAATAGTCTCTTTTCTGTGTAATTTTTGGTAGCTAAATTCTGTAGGTTAGATAGATTATTAAATTCAGAATTAGTATTCTACTATATCACTGCATATTGCGTGGAATTAAAGACAAAATATTGATATGGAATGGTTTACTTTTTTCTGCAGAAAACATGTTTCCAGGGTCATTGAATTGCAGTACCATTTTGCTACAGTATATCTTGATTTGACATTTGTTTGCAATTTTAACAAGTATTTGTTGATAAAAAATGTTGAGTATTTAAATCTTGAAATTCAAGGAGCATGAGCATTACCTCGTAGTCTGTTATTAAAATTTCACGGATTGATCTAGTTTCTTTTAAATACTGCTTGTGTAACAGCCCGGGTAAATTTTACATTTACCGGGACTGTAAATAGGCTTGTATAATAATTTACCGTGAAATAAAATAATTTTGGGAAATTACGCAATGGATTCCGGAACCGAGCTTTGTTCTACGCTCGGGATTTTCTTAAGAGTTTTACGTATCAGTATGGGTTTCACGGGACCGGACGACACACTATACAAGTTGCACCATAAACCATGCATGTCATACATGCCATGCATGTCATGCATGACATGCACAACACTTTCTCTGTTCAAGCATGAAGTCCTGCTCCTGCCCGTGAACCTACCCGTGAAAAGCTTCTTGTGAGCTCGTGAAGAACGCTGTATCCATGCTTGTCGTGACCAGCAACACCCTGCCTATAAAGCCACTCCATGCAACACCATGCATACCAAAAAAAAACCCGCCATCTCCTTATTTTTTCTTCTTCTTCCCGCGTCCAACACCACCCCCATCACCTACACCTCCACGCTTGAGTCACGCACCATCACCACCAGCCTGCCACCATCATCTCCACCCTCCCTTGCTCTCGTCGCGCCGTCACCGCCGACGACGAGGAAGCCACGCAGCGACCACGTGCAGCCGCAACCATCGTCTCTTCCACGCCGCCCGCGACACCACGTAACCACCCCAAGCCACCTCCACACCGCAGTCACCTCACCAGCCGTCCACCGTCCAGAGACCGTCGCCAGCCGCCGCCCTGCTTGCGTTCGCCGTTTCCGCCTGCACCGCCCGCGTCATTCTGCAGGTGAGTTCAAGGTTGAAGACGCGACCCGTTTCAGTGGCCGGGTCGCGGGTCGGGTCGGGTTGATCCGTCGGGTCCTCGGCCTGGCCCAAGGCCTGGCACTGTTCACGGGCCGGCACTATTCATGGGCCACTGTTCACAGGCCCGGCACTGTGCATGGGCCGAGAACTGTTCATGGGTCCGTGTTATACACGGGCCGACTGTTCACAGGCCCAGTACTGTGCATGGACCGAACTATTCACCTGGCCCGGCACTGTTCACGGGCCGGCACTGTTCACAATTACTGTTCACGGCCCATTAAAAAAAACGAAAATTCTGAAAATGGGAAATTAGGAAAAAAAAAATATTTTAAAGAAATAATTAATAGACATATTGTTTTAGGAGTACTAGTAAATAAATTTTTAGAAACATGATATATATAAGGGAACTTTTTCTTTAGAGGGAGGATTATAAAGAATTTATTTACCGGAGATAAATACTGTGAAATAAGACCAGACTATGATATTAAATAAGTGAAATAGAATAAGAACCCGGACGAATGACTTAGTAGAATTAGTATTACAGTACATCATTTCATAAGCATTATTTGTGCATTTTATGTGAATATGTGTTATTTGCTGAATAGGAGTTGATAACGAGTACGAGCACGTAGAGCCGGAGCCAATCGACGAATTTCCTGTGGAATTTATCGGCCAAGGTGAGGATAAGTAATTATTTATATACTGCCGTAGTGCCAAGTTGCTGTTTGTGTATTATATGCTTGAATAATTCTTGTGACTGAGAATAGTTGTTGCGAGTTGAGTTTAGATGTTATTTGTTGCCGTTGATGTTGCTGAATTGATGTTACTGTTGATGTTATTTGAAAATGTTAGAAATATTGGTACTGGTAGATTATTATTGTTGTTGTTGCTGGCTGTGAAATTATGGAAGTAGAGTACCGAGGGTACCAGATAATTGAGTTGTATTATCCAGACGAGCGGAGAGGCTGTGAGCCTGCTCGGGACAATGAGAGAGTGGGGGATAATAGGAGTTAAATAACTAGGAATAATAAAACTGACCTCACTTAGACATCTAGTAAGTCACAGTTAAGTGTTGGTTTAGCCAGATGGTAGTCTTGGATTATGGTGCTGGGGGAGAGTTAGTGGTTGGTGCCTGCTCCCTGTCTGTACCAAGTTATTGTTATTGTTTGGGCACTGGGGGAGAGTTAGTGGTTGGTCCTGCTCCCTGTCTGTGCCAGTTATTACGTGGAAGTACCGGGGAGGGGTCCACGGGCTAGCTAGCTTGACTACCAGGCGACGACCATCATTTAACTAGTGATAGGGGCCCTGATAATAAAACTGGTGTAGCGTGTCTAGAATCACAAAGCATGTGTTATACAGAGTTCGTGTAAACTTCAGATTCTTGCTGTTATTGTGACTTGGTTTTATTTACGGTTTAAGTATATGTATTCTTGCTTATGGATTTTACCCGGTGAGCACTTCGGACTCACCCCTCGCCTGCGCGACCTGGTCGCGTAGATTGATTGTGCGTAGCTCAGGTACGTTCGAGGCAAGCTGTGGCGCACCCTCTGCCAGGCCCGGATTCATCCTGCGTTGCATTATGTCCATATCATTATTTATTGTCGTGTTGTATTAAGACTTCCACTGCTTGCTGTTTTTATCTCTATGGATTGATGCTTGTAGTATTAATGTTCCCGTACCGGGACTAGTACGATTGATGTATTATGTACTTTTAATGTATTTAATCCGTTGGTTGTGTTATTTACCGCTGTGGTTGTTGTAATAGTATGTGGTCCCACGTGTTTACTGTGTATAACGGTAAATACGGATCGGGGCGTTTCAGCTTGAATTAAATCTGTCATAGGTATTGACAGTTAAATCTTGGGAGTTTCGGGAACTGTTATTTGTAAATGAAAATTATTTCATTTGATTAATATCCATTTGACATGAAAAAAGGCCAATAGCATGCATGAGCACTAATGAAGGCTAGTTAGAATATTGTGGTTTCAAAATCTCCAGAAATCAAACATGTCCATTCTATCACTGCAATTCAAGTTGCTACGATATTAAACACCATATCATCTGTATATGGCTATGCACAGTCTTTTCAGCATCTCATTTGACTATCAAATTAGTAATACCAATGGTAATATATTTCATTAGAATAAGTTATGCATGAGCAAAAGTAAGCTCTAACACAGAAGTTATTGGGCATATGATAATTATCAGTTTAAGTATTCAAAATACATGCCCATTGCAAAATGCAGAACTTACTAGCCCAGAATGTTATCTTAAAAAAAACTTACAAATTGTGCAAACTGACCGATACTACTAAGGATTACTAAACTACATTCCAATGTTGGAAGTGCTTCCTTGAGATGGGTTGAATTTACTTGAAGACATCTCAAACGCATTCCGATCCCGCTTCCTTGCGACATTCTTTTTTATAGATTCTTGTTGCAGTTGTCTTGCCGTGACACCTACTTGTCTGGTCCAACTGATACCAGTAGGACAACGCATGTCACTTGCGAACCACAGGTGCTGAATTGTACCCTTGAACTCCTTTGTTCACTCTGTAGAAGTGTAACTATAAGAAAAAAGTATTAGCAGCCAAATATATTTATTATCTAAGAGAAGAGCTATATATATAAAAAAATATGATGCATTAAATACATACATTTGGCTCTGTGTTATGTCTGGTCTGGCTAGGATTTCTTCAGTGTAAATTGCATTATGCCCATCTTTACCACAATTTGAACAACTTCAGGAGGTTTCAAATGGCTGGTCATTAGTTTCTGGCCAGAAGACGAACAACATGCATTGGAAATTGGTAAGCTCTCAAATAAGTTTTGGTAGTGTACGATTGACTTATTATTTCCTCCTCAGTCTTAATACCAGCTTGAAATAAAGCAACTATGGCATGTTCACAAGGAATATCTGTTAGTTTCCGATCTCTGCAAGTGCAAGTTTTGCGACCTAAGTACACCACATGCCGTTCATCATGCCTAGCAATCTCATACGCAAAGAATAAGAAGCAAAGTTAGTTTTTATACTTTTTCTAGTCTCATTCAGAATCGATTGATGACTGCAACAACAAAATTTGTTGGTGAATGAAGATTCTTTTATTGCAGAGGTTTTTTGACTTTTTTATGGGTCCAAATCAACTATACAGTGAGACGGCATAAGGAAATTTTATTTTTTGTTTGGTTTGTGTGGTAGCAACGAGAGAGAAAGAGAGGCAGAGGTGGAAGAAGGGAAAATACAGTAAGATGAGAGAAATAAAAAAAGGGATATGGTTTTTTATTCTATTGTGGCAAGTGAGTCACCACAAGTTTGACATCTGTCATGTTAACCGGCTAAATCCGGTCACCTTGAGGAGTGGGCCAAAATAATTAGTTCATGCCAAACTTATGAGCTAAAATCAAGACAAAGTTAATTGGTGGGCCAAAATCAAAACGAATGCCAAATTAAGGGGTGAAGTAAGGTATTATGCCAAAAAAAACAAGCAGACAAGCCACGTAGTATTGAATGGAATTACGTCAAACCTTGTGTTCCACCACTAAAACACAAGTATATTCGAAAGAAATTTTAACTTCGGACAATCCCGAAATAAATTTAATTGTTCAAGCAAAAATAATTCCAGGGGCAAAATTTGGAAATTAGATTCTAAGAAATCCGAAAATAATCCAAAAATATAACTAACTAAAATCTGGTGATACGTAGTTCATGACCCCTCTGTGCGACTCAGTCTAGGCACACAATATATGTATAAATATGTACGCATGCAAATGACAAACAACAACTATACAAACTATGCACATGAATTTTGCATCTTAGACTCTTCTTCATTTTCTCCCTTATAGAGTAACCGGATTGTGAAAACCGCCTTGCGACCTGCAATTAGAAAATTCGATGAACAACGCGCTCCGCCGCTGACCATGGGAGTCAGGCTGTGAGCATCGGTGAATTGAAATAGCCTGCAACTTATGCTTTTTTTTTTTTTCAAAAAGTTAAAATTAGCTTGTGTAACTCTCCACATTTTCAAAGTTTAATTGATTGTAAATTCCTTTAAGGGTATTTAAATTTCACTACAATTTAAAATTTTTCTACAAATACCCAACTCTATATTTACTAGTTCACTACCCGTAGATTCCACGGGCTTGGTTAGTATTTTTTTAATAAAATATATTTTTTTATAAATTTTAAATTTGTTTATATTATTGTATGGTTTAAAATTTTTTTAACAGTATACGCATTAAACTTGCTGCTCAACCAATCTGAAAGAAAAAAAAAGAATTGAAACTAATGGCCATATAAAATATTAAGTGAGGTCCTCTTTTTCCAATTGCATACCTGTATTAATTTATTCAATTTTCAGGTCAAATTTATATTTATATATCGTCAATTTAATATTTTCTTATTTAGAATTATTTAAATTTAATTAATATTCTAAAATCAAGCTCGCTAATGGTCGTATAAAATATTAAGTGGTATATTTGTTAAAATTTTGAACTTAGAAATCTAATACTAAAATATAAAATATTAAGTGCTAATATTATGTAACAAAAATGAATAGAATTCTAGGAAACAAAATTCTTAAAACTAATACCACCCGTGGATTACACGGACATGGTTAGTTTTTTAAAAGTATACACATAAAACTTATTTAGGAAAAAACTTGGTTAGTATAAATTTTAAATATTTTTCAATAACATTTTTAATAAGTATACTATTTTTTTAAAACATATTGTTTTTTAAATTTATATCCCGTTTCTTAAAAAAGAAATTATTCATTCTTTAAGCCAATATTTCCGAAATTTTTCTCCACAAACACAACAACTGAATAATTTTTTGTATTCACTTTTAGTGGGTATCAATTTTTTGCTACTAATTTTCTATATTAATTTATGTTATAAAATAATTTTTTTTAATATAAATTGATTATATTTTTTAGAAACACTTTATTTTTTTAAAATTTTTTATTTTTATTGGTTCTTTTTTTTTTGGGGTTTTTTTGTCCACTAATATATTAATTATTTTTATGCATCATCCTTCCTCTTTGTTTTTTTAAGAATTTTTTTCAAGTTTAATTCTTTTTTTTAATAAAAATATTTCTTATAATTAAACCTTTTCCTTTCTATATATATATTTTTTGTGTTGTTCTATTTTTTCCCATTAATATAAATAAATCAGATTTATTTTTTTGAAAAACACAATGCAAAAAAAAGCAAATTATATATAATCCAAAAAATAAAGAAAACTAACACAAAAGCCTTAAAAAAAATGAACATAGTAAACGAATTAGGGAAACTAAAAAAACACAAACAATGCCAGAAAAATAAAAGTAAAAAAATTAATTTCAAATTTCTTTAATTCCTGAAAATTTAAGTGGCATGAAATATTTTTTATTTTAATACTTACACTACTTAATATTTAATTTTTAATATCAAATAAAATCTCATATATTCTAGAAAAATTGGAAAACTATCACAATGTAAGGAAAAAATATATTATAAATCTGAAAAAAACACAATGCCAAAAAAATAAAGTAGGAAAATAATGAACAAATCTGCAATATTTGAAAAACGAACACAATGCCAAAAAAATAAAACACGAAAGTAATAAATAATTATGGAAAATTTGTAACACAAAAACAATAAAATGAAAAAAAAGAAAATATTATATTAATCTGAAAAAAACAAATACAACGATAGGTAATATTACCACGATTTTGTTTTTGAAAATATTCAATAAAATTTTAAAAAAACAATGCCAAAGAATAGAAATATAACATAATATTCTGGGAAAAAACTAACACAATGCATAACAAACAGGAAAATAATATTTATTTCAAGAAAATTGACAAAAATTAAACTAATGCAATGTAAAAGAAAAAAGCAAAAAAATTAAATTCTGGAAAATTAAAAAAATCAACATAATACCAAAAAATTGGATAATAATATATAATTCTGGAAAAAAACAAATGTAATGGAAGGGGAAAAATATATATTATAAATGAGGAAAAAAATAAATAAAATACAAAAAAAATATAAAAATGTAAATAATACTGGAAAATTTAAAAAAACTAATACAATGTAAAGGAAATATAATAAAAATAAAAGAAAATAAAAAAATCCAATGGAAATTAATATTGCCGTCATTTTTTTATAAAAATTTCGTGAAAATTAAATAATAATATAAAAAATAAAAACAAATAAGTATACATTTGAATCAATTAGAACCAAATCTAAACTGATAAGAAGATTTTGTAATTTGGTATTCAAAGACTCCCACATCCTTGACTCCCACATCCTCGACTCCCACATCCTCAATTACTGAGATCAGGTTGGTTGTTCTACCCAGGACCATTTGGCATGATGAGGATTAGGCCATGTGGTAATGGCAGGCATGTGAACATTGAAATTCTGGGTTGGCCAATTTTTGAATGACGATAATGACAGCAACACAACCTTCAAGGGGGCCTGATGTTTCTGTTATCATACATCCTTAAGAGCTGGAATTTTCGTACAAATTTTTGAATACTCAATAGAGCAACAAAACATTAGTCACCTCATATCCCATGTAAACAGAAACTAAATTAAATCTAGCAATTTGAACTACCA
>JAKUCV010000323.1:9053-34785 GCA_028386065.3 Turnera subulata | reverse complement strand
TAACTAACCGAAAGGATGCTAGTTCACCATACTCTCCCTCCCCAAGCCAACTTGGGCCAACAATGCCCCCCTACTGTTAGAAAACCCTTCCAAACAAATTTTCAAACATTTTATTGAAATAATTTTTATCTGATTTAAATTATAAAAAGCATAGCTCCATGTTAGATTAAAATTAAAAAAGCAATTTTTGGTTTTTTCTCTAAGGATAAAAGAAAAGTTTATAGTTCAAACTTGTGGGTGCAGGCTCCAAACTTGTGGGTCTAGTACGATGCCTCTCCAATAGCTCATTAAAATACAATGAGTTCTTAAGGAAAAAATTACAAAATCATTCATTTTCTATGAAAAAATATTTTGATTTGTTACTTTTTAATTTATTTTCATATAAATATTATACTAATGTAAATGAAAAATTTACACTCTTTACTTTTTTAGCCATTATATTATATGTGCACTATTATGTTTAACCAATAAATTTAATATTTTATTTTAAATTTAGTTAATGTTCCTCGTAGTCAGAGGCACTGGCCCAAGGGGTTGAGGGGGGCCATGTCCCCCCACTCCTAAATTTCTATTTTTTTCATATATGTCCCATCGTAATATACTCGTATGCTCCATAAATTTTTCATTTTTTCATATAAGTTCTTTCGTAATATATATTTGGCCTGTTCTAAATTTTATTTTTTCACATAAATCCATATTATTGCACAAAAAATATTATATTGGCTCCCTCTAAAAAATATATCTACCTCTGGCACTGCTCGTAGTGCAACATGAATTTACTTAATGAGACAAAAAAAAAATCTAAACAAAAATATGGATAAATTGTTAAACATATTACCAAAGAAAATTAAACACAAAATTGAACAAAGATATAGAAAAAGAGTTAATAAAGAGATAGAAAATGAAAAACAAAATTTTAGATTAAAAATTTAAGTAATTGTTCAAAAAACATAATTAGTAGTTGAAAATATATGTTGTACTGAAAAAACTATATGTTGTACTAAAGTAGTAAAATAAAATATAGCATTCCACATTCAATAAATTAAAAATCTATAGTGGAGCAGTTGATGTCTAAAAGTGAAACGACCGGTCCCGTATTTACCATTATTCACAGTAAACACGTGGCCAACTTATTATTACTGAGGTAACATCCAGAACACACTACATAGTCAAATCCAAACACTGGGTAACATAGCAAACCACAGACGCGTCACCCGAGTACGGGGACAGTTATTACAATTAGCAGTCTCGACAACAATCATCAACAAACGTAAGAGACACACAACAATAGCGGAAGACTTGAGATTAACAACAGCACACCACAAAAGATGGATGCAGCGGAGTATTGATCCGGGTCTGGCAAAGGGTACGCCGCAGCTTGCCTGGCTCGTTCATGTACTAAAACCAAATCAATCTACGTGACTGAGTCACGTAGGCGAGGGGTGAGTCCGAAGTGCTCACCTGGTAAAATCCATAAGTAATAATTAATATACAAGAAACCAGTACAACCAAATTATCAAGAACAATTAACACATCACAGAGGTATAACATCAACCGTACCTACGCTCAACGGCTATCTTTCTTAACATCTAGCCTGTTAGACTTAACCAGATTTTATTAGCAGGGCCCCTATCACAAATTAAAAGTTGGCCGTGCCTGGTAGCCAGGTTAGCTAACCCTAGAGTTCTCCCCGTTAAATCCGAAATACCATAAATAACCGGGCCCCGTAGTTCCCGATGGAAGTTTCGTAGTCCTTCCTAAAACAAATCAACCGAGTCCTGCAGTCCTCTCTATCATAACATAATTTAATTCATAACACAAATCAAAAGGACTACCATTTGGCCGTACCATATGTACTCATAGGTACACCGACAAACTCGGCCATGAATCAAAGGCACGCCTAGATACCTACCAAGATTATCCGTCTCCATAAAACTAAAAGTGGAAACAATATCATTAGCAAGACGATGGTCAACAATAGGGGAAAAGAAAATATGGATCATGCTAATGCTAACTTTAAGACCTGACGCATCTGGAACGATATTAAGGCAACTCTGGATGATAGGTAATTGGTCCATAGAAGTCTCAGCAAACAACACTATATCATCTGCCAAGAACAGGTGTAAAAGAGGAGGCCCATTACAAAAAAGAGAGATAGGTTTCCACAAACCAGTCTGAACAGCCCGATCAATAAGATGACCAAGACACTCCAAACAAAGCACAAAAAGATATGGCGAAATGGGATCCCCTTGACGAACTCCACGAGAAACCTTAAATTTCTCTGTTACAGCCCCATTCCAAATAATCCGCATCAGTGTCCCCGAAATACAACGCATAATACACTCAACAAAATCAAGAGGAAACCTGGCTT
The DNA here is from genome assembly GCA_028386065.3 of Turnera subulata. Lineage (NCBI taxonomy): Eukaryota > Viridiplantae > Streptophyta > Magnoliopsida > Malpighiales > Passifloraceae > Turnera > Turnera subulata. The sequence continues at coordinate 32,414 of JAKUCV010000323.1, read as the reverse complement.
CCGTTAATGTATCCCGAATAAACTGCCAGCTAAGCCGATCATAGGCCTTTCCCAAGTCAATTTTAATAGCCATAAGCGCCCAACCCTCTTTTCGATGGCGTATAGTGTGTATCGCCTCCTAGACTACCGCAATGTTATCAGTAATCTACCTGCCCGGGATAAAGTTAGACTAAGTGGGGGCAACCAGAATATCCATAGCCGGCTTCATCCTCTGTACAAGCACATTGGACAAGGTTTTATGCAAAACATTACACAGCCCAAGAGGACGAAATTGGGAAATCATCTCCGGATTCTCCATGAACTGCCCCGACCCGTATTTACCGTACACAGTAAACACGTGCCAGAACTGTTCTTATTACAGTAGCAGACAGCACGTACATTATAAAATACAATACAAGCAATCTCAAATACAACATCCGTCACCCGATCCCGGGGACTATTATTCAAACCACAACAGCAGTACCAGAAACACATAGTACGTGATACCGCAAAAAATATATTGCATGATACAGCAACCAAAAAAATATCAGCAGCGGAAGACTCAGAATGAGATGCAGCGGAGGTATGGATCCGGGGTCTGGTGGTGTAGAAACAGCAGCCGGCCGAACCACGTACCTGTACTACGAGCAAATCATCCTACAGGATGAAACCCCGCAGGCGAGGGGTGAGTCCGAAGCGCTCACCGACGAAGGATAAACAGTAATATGCAGGCAACACAATACTTTCGAAGTAAAATTCCAGCAAAAGACATAACAAGAAACAACTAGTAACATAACTGAGCCAAGACCAAAAGAATGCTTATTATTGTCAGTTTTATCTTTTGGGGCCCTGTCACTGGACAAGCTAGGGGTCAGACCTGGTTATCAACATGTTCCTGGTGCTAGATCAATCCAGGGACCGACATCCCAAAAATATAGAACCAGGGATAGACATCCCAAAAATATAATTACGGGATAGACATCCCAAGCATAGACATGCTTATCAAGTAACCCAGATCATAGCCACCACAAAACAGTCTCTAACCAACTAGTCGTACCACTACTTTCCTAGTGACAAATAAGTCGTCAACACAACTTCCAATTATCCAATTATTTATCATATCGGTAAATCCACAATCAACAAATCAACAATAACAGCAATAATACTACAATCAAACTCAATTGGCTCAGCAGTTCAATCAGGCAAATATTCACAGAAAAGCAAATACAGTATCATGTGCAACATACTAAAGGTTATCCATCCTCACCTTAGCCGATTTCCCTACTTCTGAAAGTCCGCAAACTGTCCCGGCTCTGGTTCCTCGGGATACTGTTCGTTATCGGTTCCTATATGGCAAATAATAACATATACTCACATAAGATGCACATAAATGCAAATGATGCTATACCGTAAAAATAAAGCTAAACTGATTCGTCTAAGTCCCGGTAAACCCCGTTATCATTATCATTCACCATTTATTATTCCTGTGTCTAAATACCATACTGTATTTATACCCGGTTATTATTCCGGTATTACTTTGATAATACCCTTTCCTTATTTATTCCATAAGTATGTACTTTCAAAAATAATCATTCTTTACTATATATTTCCAAAATATACTTACCACTAGAATTCCCTTTTTTTCCAAAATTGTGTTTTTTATCATTTTTCCAAGATTATTCTATACCACAAAATAATCTTTTTTTTTCCAAAAATAATGGTAACATATATATATTCCTTAAAATATACCCACCAGAATTTCTTACCATAATATGATTTTCTTGGAAATTTTGCATGTACTTATTCATAATATATCAACAATTCTTATCTTAATTACCTCAACTTTTCAAAGTACCATAATTTACTCTTCCCATAGTATAATCCTATATTCGCCTAAATTTATTTTTTTCCAGAAGTAAATATATATTTTTTTCCAGTTTTATTTCCTACTATTTTTATTATTATTTATTATCTCTTTTCTTTTTTTTTTTTAATACCGGACTGGGCCATGGTCCCATCCCCAAGCCCAGTGTGCTTAAACCCAATCCAATCAACCCTAACCCAACTCTCCAAGCCCAACACCTAAAACCCAAAACCCAAGCCCATAACTCATCAGGTCGGGTTAACCTACGACCCGTATCATGACCCATCAGGGTCAAACTCCCCACGACGGATCTGCTCACCTCGGGGTTGACGGCGGTGGCACGAGCAGGTGCAGATGATGGTGAGGGCGGCGTCGAGCAGAACGGCGGCAGAGGCTAGATGGAAGAGAACTCCGAGTCGACGGCGACGGGTGCAAAGGAGGAGGCGAGCCCGGGTCGTCGCGTCGTCGGGTCGGCTTCGTCTGGCAGTTCACGGCCGGTCTGACGCGCTGGCAGTGGCAGGAGGAGGAGAAGAAGGAGGAGAGGATGGCGAGGGCAGGCGGCAGCGTCGTACAGGTGGTGGTGGTGAGGTCGGTGCTGATGGTCACGGCAGTGGCGGTTGGTGGTGGTGGCGTGAGTTGTTGTTTTTGTTTTTCTTTTCTTTTTTTTTATTATCTATGTAATTCTAATAATGCATCCGGCAGAATTTTGTGCAGAGGGGGAAAATGGGTAGAAGGTGATGTCTGGGTTTCGCTTGCAGAGGCAAAGCAGAGGTAAGTTTTTTTTTTTATTTTTGCAGCCAAAGGAAGGACACAAGCGTGGAAGCTGCAAAGAAGTTTCAAGAAAGGCTTCAGGCTGAAAAAAGTGTGAGGAGGAAGAATTTGGTTGTCTTGCTGGAGAAGGAGAAGATTGTCGGGTGAAGCTTCATGGTGAAGAGGAAGCTTCACACGGCAGGAGGAAAACGTGGTGCAAGTGTGTTACACACACTTGAGCGGGTATCGTCCGGACCAGCAAATAACTAAAGTACCCTTATTACTTTATTTCTGGTCCGTTCTTTCGAGGTTAAAATTGTGTTTCCTCGAAATTCCTGGACCCGAAAAATACCAACTCTGATCCGTAAAGTCCGCAGAAAAATCTACAACTTGGGGTAAGGGTCGGTTTCGAAATCTGATGAATAGTTATCCTGAAATAATTACCCAAGATTATTTTCATTAGGTAAATTACTGTACAAGCTTTTACAGTCCCGGTAAAAACATAAATTTTACCCGGGCCTTTACACTCCATCTTCGGGATAAGAACAAGGTTAATATCATTCATGGCCAGACTCCAAGATCCCCCAAGAAACATATCCGTGATAATGGCACAGACCTGAAGGCCAACCGCTGCCCACTGACTGTGAAAAAGAAGCATGAAAACCATCCGGATCAGGGGCTTTCTGTGCTCCAATGCCAAAAATTGATGAACGAACCTCATCTTGTGATTGAACCAAAAAACGGGAAGAGAGATAATCCGTCGGTAGCACTGAAAAGGCGCCAGTCAAAGCAAGAACCGGACGGACCAAGACCTCCTCAGTAAACAACTGACGAAAGAAATGGATAGCAATCCTCCGAAGATCAATCTCGTTAGTGAACCACTGCCTATTCTCATCCTTCAAGGCCCGCACCACTGCACTCCGACGCCTTGCGAATACCAAAGTGAAATATTACGATATAACGATAAATATTTATTGTATTGAAATATTTTTCTTAATTTTAAAATCATCATATATGGATAAATATTATGTTAACTTGTTTTTGTTTCCTTCAAGTTTTAAAACTTATATCAATCATTAGTGTATATAAATAATTTTTTCCCATACTAAATTTAATGTTTACTTTTTTATCTACTAGAGTTTTTGTGCATGTGCGATGCACATGATATAATAACATGCAATATAAATGTTATTATTATTATCAAAACTAATATAAAATTATGCAAAAATAGTAAAATAATTTTACGAATAAATTGAGTGTGAAAAAATAATAAAATACTAATAATTTTCCATAATTTAGTTTATAAATTTATCATAATAAAAAAATTATTTATAATTTTTTTTTCTATTGTAATACAAAATCAAATCAATGAATTTAGATTTCAATGTGTTACTTAAATCAAGAGGTTTGGTTTGGCTAAAAACCAATCAATAGGTTATGGCGTTCTTCAAGCACCAAGATCAAGGGGTTTTGGGTTAAATCGTTATCTGCAACCTTAGATCGAATCCAATTGGTGTGATTATAGATTGTTGTCACCCTGTTTTATAACGAATATAAAATAGGTTGTTATGTATAATGCAGATAGATATATTTTATTTGTCACTCCACTTTATAACGAATAGAAATAGGTTCTTAGGTATAATGCAAATATATATATATTTTATTTGGATTTAATTTTTGTGTAGAAATAAATAGGAGTTGTAGGAGTCGGGTAGGAAAAAAAATTGAATATGCTATTATTTTGGTATCATGCACATGCTAGTAGATTTTATTTTTTTATTGTTTTTGTATTGTATTTACATATATATATATATATATATATTAAAGGTAATTATATTAATTTGTTGGTTTTTCTAGCTCGTGCTATATAATTATAAATATAGAGAAACTACTTGTCATTCATTACATGTCGTTTTTGTTTTTTATATTAATACTAAGTAAGGTTATTTTTGTACTTTCGGCAGTTTTAGTTTCGCTTGTTTCGCTGTCTTCGTGCTTTTATAGATAGTATAGATAACCTTCATCTCTTTTTTTAAACAGATTATTTTTATAAGTTAAATTAAGTAACATTATGAAACTGAACGGCTAAATTAAAATTTGGGAAAAAAATATGATTACTTCTTCTTACTCAACTCTTTCATAAATTAGTTTAATTATTTTATATACAGAATTCATTCATTATTTTTATAATAATAATAGTTGAATTCAGAGTTTATTCATATTATAATTATCATACCACGTGCAATAAACATTTCTTCAATTTTTTTGTGAGACACAATTCGTTTCAAAATTTTTATTGTGTAAACTTTACTTTCTTTCATTATTGATATAGTTGTTATAATTTTAATTTTTAAAATAGTGTACAGTATTTTTATGAATTTAGAAGGTCATTAATAGAAAGGCATAGATTCTACTAATTGATTTCTTTTTTCCTCACCTACACTATTAATATTGATGTTATATTTTTCTTCAATCATTTTCTATAACCTATTCTTTGTGATTCACTTTTATTAGTATTTTGGATTAAGAATCTTCATGGTTCATATAAAGAGCTCTATGAAAAAAATTTTTAATTTCTTATTTCAAGAAAAATTTTATATTTACAATTTTTTTTTTGTTAAATATCCCAAAATTCCCCTTTAATGATCCCAAAATTCTTGCTTATGGCAATTTAGTTTTTTTTTCTTAAATATTACAAATTCTATAGCTATGTATTTGATGAATCTTTTTTATCGGTTGGTAGCTGAAAATATATTGAATATATCTCAATTGGGCACTTGGTTCCTCTTTGCCGACATCAAGGAGTTTTTCTTTCTTGATAAATTGTACATTTTTTTAATCTAATTGATTCCCCTCCTAACAGAAAAGTATCCCGCCGCCTACATGTGTATTTGCTCTCATCCTAAGTAGTGGAGGGCTTTCATCATTCCTCTGATTGCAAGCAATATGGTTGACTCCTTTCAACTTCAAGAATCACAATGTCTGTGACTTCATTTTAGTGTTGTTCTTCTCAACTTTCCTGTCGATGACTAGGAATTTCTACTTGTAGTTTCTTTCCCTGTATTGTTGGTTAATCTATATTATCGATCGGTTGTTTTAAAATATAAACAAATGGAGTAAATAGTTTTTTCTGTCCTTCCACTTTATCAATTTCGCATTTGTTGTCCCTCTTCGTTTTTTTTCATTCATGTCGTCCCTCAACTCTTGATTTACCGGGTCACGTGGTCCTTTTTACCTGCTGCAGCAGGTTAATAGCTATGGAGCTGACAAGTGGAAATGGGCCCACACATAACTTATTTATTTAATCAATTTTTTTCTAAAATCAAATTTTATTTTTAAAATCCTTTAAAATAAGTAAATCTTAATTTTCCTCATTATATACTAGCGTCCTCCACTGTTTGTTTTTTTTTTAAAATTTATAGGTTAGAATTAGATATGCCTCTCTCATTTTTTTTTTATTCTAATTTTGGTTAATTTTGTTCAATTTCATTAACCGAAATATTATAGAGGGATTAGGTGAGGTGATGATCATATTTAATTTTTTTCTCAATGCATATTTAGAAATTAATATTTATTTTTTTAAAACAATCTAATTTAAATAAAGATTTTTAAGGCTTAAATTTTTGGAAAAATATAAAAAAGGAGAAAAAGAATAAAAAATTGTATAGATCATGGACTCCACTACCACGTGTCAGCTCCACCGCTACCAACCTGTTGTAGCAGGTAAAAAGGACCACCTGACCCGGTAAATCAAGAGTTGAGGGACGACATGAGTGAAAAAAAAAAACAAAGAGGGACAACAAATGTGAAATTGATAAAGTGGAGGGACATAAAAAACTATTTACTCTAAACAAATGTAGAACATATATAAAATGTTTTAACGGTGGTACATCATAATCTCTTTGTTTCTACATTGTTCCACCCTGACGATAGTTTATAAAATTAATCCAGTGCTTTTCTTGCTTTGTATATAGATATAGAGAGATTGTTCATGGATTTTTAGAATCCCAAATATATTAATCGTCATATAATTCTTTTTCTGAATTAAGCGCTAGCTAGTAGATCTCTTGCAGCAAACATTGGTTTCTTCGGGGAATAAGTAATAGATCTTTTTGATTTGAAAGCTCATCTAGTTAGCTTGATATCTCCACTTCTTTCTTTCTCTGCTGCTTCAGCTTTTGGCCAAACGATATCTCTAATATTGTTTCTGATTGAATATGAATTGTTTCTGATCATCATCTGTTTTCGTCGTATATGCACATATTTCAGGGGACAAGCCAATGATCATAAACGTGAAAAATGGTACAAAGAAGTACTGTTCAATCTATCCTTTGTATGGAGAATTAAGTCTTGTAAATAGTAAGTAGAGGATGTGAATGGAATTATATTCTAGCTAGTAAAGAATTTTGTTTAATTATAAGGTCTGTGCCCATGTGTTCTAACCATATAGATTTGTTTATCTTTTTGGGTTGCAGCAAAAAGATGATTAAGAGGGTTCAGAGAAGTTTAAAATTCCAGAAAAATAAGAGTTGTGGAACTATATTGGAGTTGAAAGATTCTGTGGCCGAGCACATTCACATCGGCTATAATGAGATTGATTTTGAAACTGTGGTATGTACATACAAATTAATTATTGCTTTCTTTATTTTGTTTCTTGCTAGGAATTTATAGATATATTCTTCATAATTAATAATTTATTTTTGTCGATCCATTGGTAATTAATCTTCTATTTTATTTTTTGTAATTTCCAGACGGACCATCTGTTCAAACATGGAAACCTTGTGACAGTAGATAAGTTGTTGGAGGATTACTGTGAGCTCATCATCAATAAGATGCCGTATTTCTTCAAGCACAAGTATATATGCATACCTCCTCTTCGTCCTTTGATAATATTTCAAATACATCTGCTTTGTTTCTTCGTTTCAGTATTAATTCTCTGAACTTAACAATTTTTTTTTCCCCCTCTTTGTTGGATTATAATTCTTCAGGGACTGTCCTGATGGAGATATCCATAAAGTTGCCTCCACTCTTATATTCGCTCCCAAAAAATGCGAGGCCGCCCCGGATCAGCTTGTTGCAGTCCGGAAGGTCTTTGAAGAACTTTACGGCTCAAAATATGTAATCACAGCCCTTGAGCTTTTGCCAGGAAATCTTGTGAATTTCAAGGTATAATTATACCTTTTTGTAATTGAACATTATTACACATTACCATGAAATGTCTTTTTTTGTTGATTTGAACCAGCCATTTATCTGATCATACTTGTTTTTTTTCTCTTTTACTTTGAATTTTTTAACTGCAGGTGATAAAGATGCTGTCTAATAAGTTAAGCCCCAATAACGATGAGAGAAAAAGATTGGTTGATGAAATTATCAGGGACTACTGCCTTCCAGCTGATGTCCCCTCTGTCATTGCATATACTTCTAAGCTGCAGCAACTGGTATACATATTCTCTCATATAAACTTGTCTTAATTATAGCTAGTATTTTCAAACCAGCTAGATTTATTTTGGTTGGATTCATTGGATTGCATTTTAACTTGATTTCCTATTTTGCGTCACTCACAATAGGGAAAAGAAGAAAACTGTGTCAGCAGAGGTGAAGTTTGGAATGCAAATGATGCAGCAGAGGTCAAAGATCTATTTGTTGACCCAGCATCAACCAGAAGAAGAACAGAAGCTGTTGCTGTTCCATCTGATTCCCATGATCTGCAAGTTGAATCAGGGAGCTGCAGACCGAAATCAGAGGTAGCTGTGCAACAGTCCGGAAGGAAATCATTTTCGAGGAAGCTGTCAGGGAAACGTGTCTCAAGGTCAAGGTGTATGCAACCTCGTCCCAATCATGTCCATCCGATGCTGCCAGACTATGATGAAATGGCGGAAAATTTTACGGCTCTCAGGAAGAAAAAGATATGAAGCAAGGACCACGCCTCTCCAAGCAATAGAAATGTGACTATGATCTGCTTCTTCACAATCCCGATCGAGGAGTTTTGCAATCCTCTCAGCAGATGAAGAACTCAGGACCCTCCCCAAGCACAAAAATGCTGTACTTTGTAAAAGAACTACGTTAGACCTGATTTTGTGTCTGTGGCTCAAGAACAGAATGTCATAGGTACAAATACGTAGGCAGCCCATACAAAAGGAGGGTGCGGTCTAAATCATTTTATAACTCAAAAAGTTTTCTTTTTTTGGTCACTAAGATGTATTTCATTCATGTAGAGTACTGGCAAATGGCCAAAAGGAACTGTAAAAACTTTGTTTTGCATGTAAATATGAAATTGCTAGAAGTATTATTACTTGGCAGTTAATTGCCTTGCAAGTCTCTAATATTCTTTCCTTCAGCTGCAGTTGAAAGTGAAGATGATAGAGGAAGTTAGACCTAAACGGAATAATGTAGTTGATGAAAATAACCTTTGAACTGGACTTATAATTTCTGGATACAGAAAGGGAACTCATTGGCCCAATATAAGAATCAAGGGTAGAGCAACAGGAATTCAGAACGGCCTTTTGGAGGGCTACTCATCAGAATTCAAGTCTTGTCCTTTAGGTTGTGTTCCTGTACAATTCTTTATCTTCCAAGCAGAAAGTGAATGAAGGGGTGTACCTCTCCACCCAATAATTAAGCATTGTCCATCATTATCCAGGTTGCAGAAGCTCCCAAAAGGAAATTTCTGCAGTATAAGCTTTGCTTGGTACAAAGATGATGAGCTCAACCCAGTTTCCACCATCCCAAAGCTGATGAGATCACTCTTTGCTCTCCCTCACTAGCTATGGTATTTATAATTCCTCGGCCAAACTACCTGAAGAACAGTAGATCTTGATCAGACAAGACATCCTGACAAGATACCCCATTGTCCGGACAAACAGATCCTTGTTCGAGCAACACATCTTGACAGGATACTCCATCGTCCGGACAAATAGAATCTGCAGCAGATTGTCTTCCTGCTTCAAACCCACAGGACCGATTCCTAGTCTGAAAAATTTTAAACTTTTATACTGTTGTTCATAAACATCTTCAGTCCTAACCTTTCATCAGCCATCTCAAACGAATGGAAATTATAAACTTCATCACACAAGCAATTATACACATATAGTTGCCGGACAAGAAACGAAGTATGGGAACAAGGGAAAACCAAAACCTAGTAAATGAAGTTCATAAGAAGTTCTGCCAGGACAAGAAACAACAAAGTATGGGAACAAGGAAAAACAAATAACTTAGGGTATGAAAGGAAAAAATCAGATAACATGGCTAACAGGAAGAAACTGCGATGTACTACTATTTGGCGATCTTCCATCTACCAAGCTGGTACTTTCCAACACATTTCCACATGATATTTCTACATCATTCAGGTTTTTGACACAATTGGAATCGTAAGCAATCAAGCGACCCAAGAAGCAAAAGTCATAAAGAATGTCTTATTAAGGGGAATTGAAATTCTTATGGACCCATACAGAAAAACCTGATAAATTACTTATTTTATATACTACTAACGGTTACTGAGAAAAAATGTGCTTTGAGAGAAAATTGTTAGCTATATTTTGTAGTTTACTACTATTAATCACACAGTCTATTCGACTTTACAAACAAGGCTTGAAAATTGTCTTTGTTTCTTACCATAAATTATGAAACAAGGCAGGAAATCTTGGAAGCCTTCCACCAAATCAAATGCACCCTACAAAGTCACCCGGCCCGGTACTCTTCTTTTAAAAAATAGTGGCATATAGATAAAGGTGATGTTCTTGATTTAGTTCCTGCATATTTTGAACTATCAGGGTAAGCCTGCTACCATTAATAACACCGACACAGTGTTGATATCCAAAATAAAAAAATCTGACCCCCCAATTTCCACACTCGACCTACAAGTCTTTGTAATGTCTTTTTCAAGCTTGACCAAAACAATTGCCAATAGACTTAGTCTATCCTATCCAATATTGTTAAACTCGGATCGGCTCGGCCGGTTGAACCTGGTTAACTGCGACCCGGCTAGTTCTCTGGGTCAAAATTTCCTTTGTACTTTTCTTATTGAACCGGGTTTAACCACTTTTAGCTTGGAAAACCATGACCCGGTGGCCCGACCGGGTCAACTTCCAGCCTTAGTTTAATAACATTGATCCTACCATGTAATATTTTACCAAACCAAAGTGCCTATACGTGCCCGGTTAATTACAGATAATGCCATAGAAAAATGATTTTGAGATATTCCACTGAAAGAAGACAAAGGATAGACGGGGGTATATGGTCTTGAAAGTTGACATGAGCAAAGCGAGTAGGACGGAGTTTTTTTTAGGAAAAAACATGCTTCACTTGGGTTTTAGTCCTTGAGTAGCACTTGTAATGCGTTGTGTATCTATTGTTTCGTACTCTATTCTTATTAATGGTGCTCCCTCTACTTGTTTCTACCCTACGCGGGGGCTGCGACAAGGAGATCTACTTTCGCCTTACCTCTTACTACTACTATGTGGAGAAACCTTTTCAGCTACGTTAACGGAAGTTGAAATGCACGATCCATGGCATCCAGATAGTCAGGAATGCCTTTGTTAATTCTCACCTCTTTTTTGCAGATGATAGCCTCAATTTTCTCTACGGCTTCAAATCCAGAGATGGAGCCATAGCCTGCAATTATTGCAATATGAGAATGCCCCAGAGAATTAATTTTGTCAAATCATTGCAATTACAGGAATTGGGTGCTCACTTTCTGGCAATCTCATGAGTTGGAAATGGTGGAAAAAGGTTGATGCTATTGTGGGGATCACAGTATGCCCAAAACATGCTCCAACTACAACAAAAGGACCTATCTCCCTCGTACATTTTTTATATGTCCTCCAGAGTTCTTCTTGAGTACAAAGCTGCAAATGAAAAAGCAACAAATCCCTTCCCTAATCCACCATCCACAAGGCGTAACCTGATCTGGACTTTCCCTCCCACGAATTGTTATAAACTCAATGTGGATGCTGGCATCTTCAATGACTCGACTAGTGGACTTGGTGCGGTTATTCATAATTCCACTAGTGATGTTTTGGCAATGGCCTATACTAAATGGGTGCGCAGTTATCCTTGAAATTGCTGAAGCGAAAGCGTTGCTTTATGGCCTCCAAACTGTCACAACCCTTGGTTTTAAGGATGTATATGTTGAGTTGGACTGCCAACAAGTTGTTGCCGAACTGACCTCCTTCCGTCCTGCCGTGTCTATTCTAAGTTGTCCTGGCTGATGTTCCTTTCCTACCTCTTAATATGCATAATGTGCCTTTTTCTCATGTCAAATAGGAATGTAATAAGTTAGGCTCATATTATAGCCCAATTTGCAAAGAACTTTGTTGATGAAACAGTACTTCTAGAGAACTTTCCCAACTCCATCAAGCCGATAGCTCCAACTAATGTAACTTCACATTGATCCTCTCTAATGCAAGTCTGCTTCGTTTCTCAAATAAAAAATAAATTATGAAACGCGGACACCAAGAGAAAGCCAATGAGTTATCCAAGAAGTTTAGGAAAAGATAGACATCAACTAAAGAGATAACAACCTAAGATGATGTTTATTAGTTTCATCTTTTGAAAAAGTCTTGGGGTAGATGACACATGTGGCTCCGTACTCTTTAATTATCCTTTATTAAAAGAGTACTCTTATATGTCCATACTTTTATGTCGTCCTTTTATGGGATACCAGTTAGCCCAACAACTAATGTCTGTTGACTAGATCTGGCGATTCGTGTTGTCGTGTCGGGTTCGTGTCGGGTTGAACAGGTAAACGGGTTCTGAATCTTCAACCCGACCCAACCCATTTAATAATCGTGTCGTGTCGTGTCCAACCCGTTTATTATCGTGTCGAGTTCGGGTTGACCCGCGGGTTACCTATTTAATCTAACAAGCCTAAAACTTAGTTTGAAATTTTTCTTTATTGCGCAAATTTGTTATATTTTTTAAGCAAATAGGCATATAATTAGATTTTATCACATATTAAAGCATTTATAAAAATATTTTTAGAAACTTTTAGTAACTTTGACCTTAAATATTAACTCAGTCTTGTAATAAATCAGTAAAAAATCTATACCATGAATATAATCGGGTCATAAACAGGTACCCATCGGGTTGGCGGGTCAACCCGCGACCTGACCTGCTAATTTCCGTGTCGTGTCGTGTCGACCCATTTAACTAAACGGGTTGAAAATCTCTGACCTATACCTGCTAATTTTGTGTCGGGTTCGTGTCGGGTTATCGTGTCAGTACCCGTTTTGCCAGGTCTACTGTTGACTGGCTCGGAGGTGTATGACACATTCTTCCTTATTTCGGGACGTGGTATTGCGTGAGGCGGGAAGCAGTGTCCACTGTACATGGTGAGTACCGGTTCCAAAATTTCCTAAAAACCCAAAATTCCTTGGATCTTCAAATCATGTTTTTGTTTCCTAAAACTGTATTTTTGCATTGCCTTCAAGAAAGAGTGTGGCTAGTTTAAATCCCTGATCGAGAAGCACACCACCCTCCTCTGCCAAGCTACCCATGTCAACTCCGACCTTAAGAACTCCATCAGCGATGTCTCATGGCTCCTCTGTGTCTCCGCCTCTGCAAATGATTGCTGGGATGAGTACCTCGGCCTTCCCCATCGCAACCAACGAGCCCCTTGTTGTTGAATCTTTTTATAAAACATATATCTAAAAGGGAAGAGGAAGAGTGTTTGTGTTGTAGCAGGATAGAGTGTTTGTGTTGTAGCAGGATTATCTCAAAGCATAACTCAGGTATATCGGATATATGTTTTACAAAAAGATTCAACAATAGTGTTATCGAAGCTTTTAGATATGATCTTGAGGGACTGAGATATGCCAACAACAAATTATTGTGCCATATGCAATACTTTGTAAGATATGCCCAACATATTGAACCATACATAATGGTCTGAGAAATGCCAAAAATTCCATATAACCAAGCAAGAAATGCCAATAACTCCATAACCAAAAATAACATTGTACTGTGCCATATACAAATACTCTATGCCAAAAACCCCATGAAAAAAATGATAACATAGATTATGGTTATTATGTTGTTAATAAATACCAGCAATAAGAAGTTCCTGAAATGCATGCCAACAACATACGCATAAAGTTATGCCCATCACCTATAGGGTGTGAGAAATGCTCAAGCCATGTCAGATCTCTTGCAAAGAATTGATAAAGAAAAATTAAGGAGGAGGGTTAGAAATAATGATTTAGATATGTTGTAATATTTTGAAATAACAGTTAGGTTTGTTATGAGAAAAGAATTGATAGTTAGGTTTATCATAAGATAAGAGTTGATAGAGGTTATAATAAACGTTATGATGATTATATTGTATTAGAGAGTTATGAGCTCTATCAATAGGTTATATTTCATTGTACGTTCAATGTGTAGCAAGGTTGTTGTTAGGGCTGGAACCAAAGGGTGTGAGTACCCGACCCAAAATTCATCGGGCTTACTCACCACCTTCTTCTTAGCTGTCATCCACATCTTTGGAGTCGCCACCCGAATTTTATTTTAGGGAAAAATTCATGAAAAAACCTTCCTTAGGCAACCAATGACTCCTTAAGGCAACTGATAAGCGAACCAAAGATATGGACCCAGGGATTTGTCACGAAAGGGAAGGTGTTAGGCATCCATCCATGTTGGGCCGAGATCATGTGCAATTAAGGATTGGTATATGCCATATGCACAACAACACAAATAACAAAATAAAAACAGAATTCAAGGATCAAAACAGGAGAATAAAATAAAATTGAGCTTGCGTTTCCACCACTAGAAACTGCCAACGTACCAGCTGATAATGGGTTCAAAGCTGACGTAGTTCTTACATGCATCATACGAAGATCACAGCTTCATCATATCACGTCACAGCAACAACAAAAAAGAGAGTGAGAACGGATTACCTCTTGATGCCCTCCCCTAGCTCCTACTTGCTAACCATTTCTTAGCAGAATTGTGACTTACATTCAAGCTGGAATTCGAGGCTGAAAGAGGACGAACCGGTGTCTGGTGTCAACAGCAAACTTGTAACTCTTCCTCTTTGCTTTCCAGGAATTCCAAAAACGCAGGAAATCGATGCCTACAGCTCCAGATATGGTGATTCTTCCGAGACTGTCGGCACAGGAATTCTTTACTCGGGTTCCTCCTTCCTTCTCTTCAAGCTTGCTCCAATCCGCCTTCTTCTTCTCCTTCTCTTGCTACTGCCATATTACTACTCCTCTCCATGACATTTCTCCAGAATTTCAACCTTTTCTAGGATTCTTAAGCTTGGAATTAGAAAATTATTCCAAGCACCTAAGCTTATGTGTGTATAGAGGGGTAAGTGAGAAATTGTATCTAAATAAGGGTGAATGGGGGGGTCCTATTTATAGTGTTTAGGTGGTCTTGACGTGGTATTGATCTAAGGGTCGGGATTGAATCCCTATATTCAATGGTAGATACCCAGAATCAAGAGAAAAGGAAAAATCTAGAAAACTGCCGAAACTGAGAGTGATGACCACCCAGCCATGGCGGTCATGTCGTGGTGACCGCCATGTGCTGGTGGTCATCTCTTACGTCTGCCAGGTGCTGGCGGTCATATCTCGATGTCCGCGGGCACCTGTTTCCAAATTCGTTATTCCTTTTCAGTTTTGATCCTCATTATTCCGATCCAGCTTGATTCCGACGCCCTTCCATATCAGAATTTTGCCTGTTTTAAGCTCCAGAAAGGCCTCTAACTTGTAGCCTACCCTCACCCTTTTCCTATGTTTCCTTACTTTCTTCCCACTCCACTTAAAATACAATAAATACATAAAAACACAAAAGGAAAATAATTAAACCCAAATTTTGACGCAAATTAGGGTTAATAGGCTGTTAAACTTTGTGTTTTTAATGGGCTTTTAGTTGCTGGGGGATCCATATTTCATTAGTTGAGGATTTTATTTATTTTAGTACCCAAAATCATCTCAAAAAGGTCCAAAATTATCAAAAGGCTAAATATAACAAAAGGATTAATGTCACATTTCATCTCTGTGTTGCCTCCTCAAATTGAAATTCGTCCTTGTGTTGAGTTTTGATTGGTTTTGATCCCTCAGTTGGTCAATTTTTTAAAGTTTTAGTCCTTTTTACCGATTTTACCCCTAAATTCAGTACTTTACTGTTCAAACCAGTTCACCCACCCGAAATTCGACCCAACTAACTGACCCAACCCGGAACTTTATTCAAAAATCTCCAATAAACAAATAACTCTACCTCCCAACATCAAAAATTTTTAAATCATAAACCAAATTAGTTTTTAATAATTTTTAAAAAATAAAAAAATCATAAATCAAATTATTTAAAAATTTTAAAAATTTTAAAATTTAAACCTTTCTTCTCTACATGTTTTTTTTCTTTTTTCTTTTTATTTTTTAATTTAAAAATTTGCAAATTTAAATTTTTTTCTCTACTTTTGTTCTTTTTTCTTTTTTCCCTCCTTTCTTCTCCACACAAGTCCTCTTATAGTAGTAGTAAAAAAGGCATAGTCGACTTAGAGTGGTAAGATTTTTCTCTACTTTTCTAGAAATAATTATATTTTCAAAAATTTTTAAACTAAAAGATAATTTACTTTATGATTTTTTATTTTTAAAAATATTTTTAAAATATTTTTGTACTTCTTTTAATGATTTCCAAAATTTTTATATTTGGAGGTAGAGTTATATATTTATTGGAAATTTTTTAATGGGGTTCTGGGTTGGGTCGGTTAGTTGGGTCGAATTTTGAGTTGGTAAACTTGTTTGAATAGTAAAGTACTGAATTTAGGGGTAAAATCGGTAAAAAGGACTAAAACCTTAAAAAATTGACCAACTGAGGGATCAAAACCAATCAAAACTCAACACATAGACGAATTTCAATTTGAGGGGGCAACACAGGGACGAAATGTGACATTAATCCTATAATAAAATACCCATATTTTTATTAAATTCAGGCCTAAAATATATTAAAATTGGAATTAAATCATCTCAATAATCCAAGCCAAATACACAAAAATTCAAAAATAATAAAAATATTAAGATTTCACTAAATTAAATTATAAACATATTTGATCCTAGGATCAAATCATCTCATTAATTCACAGAAAAAAATACAATTATAATCCAATTAAATGAAATATTAGTGGGTCAAATTTGGGATATTAACAAAGGGTTATCAAAGGATGTGGCCCATGGTGGTCACAATGCAACCTGGTGTAATAGCTGTTATGAAGTATATGCATGGAGCGATATGCTTTGATGTTATCCTGTTACAAAAAAAAATATTCTCTCCTCTCTTTTAAGATATATTTGTTTTAAATGTCAACAACACCCCTGTTGTGCCTCATATGGCAGTAGTTTGCGATCCTCTCCACAGCTTGTTAGAGGATACATTTGATGTTGTCGGCCCCAATGGTCTTGTCCTCCGCGCACAACCACTCTGTCAAACAAGGTGCTTGTATGTTGTCATTCACCATTGCGAGGTCGAAGGGAGAGACTAAGGGGCTCGTTGTGAAAAGAGCTCAAGGTCCCTCACGGCCTCCCTGCGTGTTGAAACTTGAGGACAATGTTCAAGGACTCGTTGTTGCCGAGGTAAGTCACTGCACTACCCTCTCCTTTTTCTCTCCATTCCCGTGGAACCTCTTTGTTCTCTTTTCCCTTTATTTCCTAGTTTTGCTTAATTGGGGGTTGATGCTTCTGTCTTGGGTAGTGGATGGTGGTGTGCTGTTGTATTGACCTGGTTGGTGGCGGATTTTGTTACAACTAGATGTGGTATTGTTGCTGGTGGCCGGAACTTTGGTGTTTGTCTCTAGGGGATGGGTCGCAGTGTTCTGAATCAAATCGAGCTCCTGAAAAATTCCAGGCCAGTCCATTTTTAAAGACATCAAAGGCACCAGACTAAATCCAGCTCGACTCGGGTGGCGCACCTAAGTAATGGTGGGTGAGTCTTCCAAATGAGATTTTCTGCGTACACGAAGACTCGAACCCGAGCCCTCGCTTAAGCGGAACAAGTCGCTTACCACTTGAACCAACCTTAATTGGTTTCTCTATCATGAATTCTTGTTGTAGAAACACAAGAGCATTGCGGCGCAACCAAATGGACCACAAACAAGATAGCCCAAGAAGCAACCATGCAACCTCAACGTGACAAGCTAGATTGAGATAAAAAACCACTACTCAAGCCCACCAAATAAGTTAACTGGAGCAATCTAAGATACACCCCACCAGTGACACAACATCCTCTTACACAATCTAGCTGCAACAGAACAATGCAAAAGAAAATGAGGGACAGACTTTGGGCAACGACGGCATAATGGCTTATCTTTTTTTTTTTTATCCTTTTTTTTTGTTTGCTCATAACCTCCTTATCTTGCAAGTTTGCTATCCTTTGCACCTTGCATAGAATGTTTCCTCTGGTTGTTCATACTAACATTTATTCATATGTGATAGTATTCTTACAAAACCTATTTCAATAATTTAGAGCGGTTTTGTTAAATAAAAAAAAAGTAATTTTGCTAAAATAATTGTTCACTTGACAACAGGCATAGTACTGTAGCATTTATAAAAGTAATATCTACTTATTTTAAAATTATTTCTTACACTCAAAGTTTCATCATAATTGGGACGATTAGCGCGATTTGAGACATATAGCGATTTGAGTCCTATATTATAATCTTATGAAACCTATATCTATAATTTAGGTCGATTTTGATAAATATAAAAACTATTTCTATTTTGCTAATATAATTATTAACGTAACAATATATATACATATATATATATTATATTATATTATATAGTGCTATAACATTTATAAAGTAATATTTATTTTTTCCTTTTGAAAAAAACTATTTTTTTATATTGAAAGTTTCATCATAACGTATCTTTACCTAAAAACTACACAGAAAGCCTTAAAATATATAGCGAAAACTCATTTGACTCCTATATATATTATAAAACGTCACATTCAAGTCCTTTATCATTTGGTATGTACACCAATTGAGTCCTTATCGAGGTTTCCTTCTATTTTCTTAGTTATTTTGATATTGTTATTTCACTGCATTACATTCTGTTTGGACAGATGGGGAATAGAGGGGAAGGGAGGGAAAGGAGGAGAATTGATAGGAATTTTTAATTTAACTTTATTTGGGAAAAAATGTTAATGAAGGGGAAGGGGAATTTTTTAACCTTCATTCCCCTCCATTCCCCTTAAAATGTCTCCTCGTCGATTTGGTGCGAATGGAGAGGAGAGAAATTTTAAAACTACATGATGACTTATAATTTCATAATTAACCTCTTATAATTTAAAAAATAATTTATAAATAAGGATATTTATGTAATTTGAAAATATTACTAACCATTCTCCTCCCTTCCCTTTAATGAATATATCCAAACAAGTTAACGAGACTATTTCTTCGATGAATTCAGATCAGTCGATCAAATTTGCAAAATATAAGAAAAAAATATGGGACAAAATTAAGTTTTAAATTTAGCTAGATAGACTCCTCTCTCTCTCTCTCTCTCTCTCACTCTCTCTCTCTCTTTCTCTATGAGAAAACTCTAGATCTACAAATTTGGGGCTGCCGCCGACGACTTCCTTTCCGGCAGTAAGCCCCCACTGGTATTTCCTTTAATTTTTTTGTTTTCTTCTTTTTAGTCTTGTCTGTTTAGTCTCGCTGTTTGTGAGTTTTTTAGTACCCTTTTTTGGGTTTTGGTTTTCTCCTTCAGGGAGCCCTTGTCACCTTCTTTGGGTATTTTTTTGTTTTTCTCGGGAATAAAATCATGGGAGCCAAAAGCTTTGAAGGAAGATTTGATTTGAAGAGTAGATCTTTATTTGCTGCTGTAATTTACCAACAAGGAGAAGATGTGGCACGAACCATACAAGTTATGATGCCCGTAGAGACGCTCATCGTCGGAGTAGTGTGCCTTTATAAATCCTCTTTTGAAGGAGATACATCTTGTTGTTGTGTAGTTTCATGTAATAGGTTGAGATCAATTCTTATATCAGATTTTTCTTCAGATCAATTGTATCTTCAATTATGTATTCTCAAATTTCTAGTTCTGTTTATATAATGAATGAAGAATGCCCCCTTTATCAAAAAAAAAATTTAGCTAGATAGAGTCTTGTAACAAAAATAATATAACA
This sequence comes from Turnera subulata, assembly GCA_028386065.3. Lineage (NCBI taxonomy): Eukaryota > Viridiplantae > Streptophyta > Magnoliopsida > Malpighiales > Passifloraceae > Turnera > Turnera subulata. Next base: position 12,700 of record JAKUCV010000323.1, on the reverse strand, counting down.
ACACTAGAACTCTATATTTTAAAATTTTGGATGTAATGTCAAAATTGATGACACCTAGGTTTTAAAAAATAATCGATTACACCTATGCAGCATCAATATAAAAAGCTGTAAGAACCAATTTGTTTTCTAGCATTTAACTATTTTGACCTTTACAAAGCTAAACAAGAAATTATATTTGTGTGATGGAGATATCATTTTTTTTTGGTTGGGTGAAAAATTGTTATTTTATAGAACAGAAAGGATCCCAAAAAGAATCATATTTTCCTGTTATTTCATTCCTTATATTTTTTATTTTCGATTTGTTTATCGTCAATAGCTTTCCAAAAGTCATACGATATAAGAAAAAAATACTAATGACTAATAACTCATTTAAATTTCTTGCTCAAAATTTTAATATAATCAAATTGAATAGTTAAAAAAGTAATTGTCCATGGAAAATGTTGTATTTATATGGTAAAATTTAAATAAAAAATCCAACGGAATTGCTCAATGCTCCAAAAACAAGTAGTTTTACAGTTTTAGAATTTTTTACGTAAATATTTTCCCCTTGATTTATCGGTGCAAATTGTCTCACTACTATATAAAAAAATGTAGCTGTGACTGGAGAGTTTCCTTTGGATTGCAATATAAGTGGAGACAAATAATCATATGTTATTTTCAGTTTGTATATTTTTCATGTGGAAAATTTTTTACGGCGTTGTTTCTTATTCTTGTTGCTGTAATTCAAGTTTTCTACCATCCATTAATTACAGTTTGCTCTTCATGAAAATTTTACTTTTATTTGGTGGATTGAAAATTTATTTTGCTTTGTGTAATCCCAACATATGCCTACAATTGGATAAATGGGCATCCGCAGATGCTAGCAGTCCTTTATGCCCGAACATGCCTACTGACATTCAACAGTTGGCCTGTGAGGATGTCCGCCTATTTGGTTGTTAATGGAAATGAACTCTTCATTCCTAAAAAAAAAAAAAAGTTTTCTACCATCCATTAATTACAGTTTTCTCATCATGAAAATTTTACTTTTATTTGGTGGAAATTAAAATTGTTATTTTGCTTTCAGTTATCTTGTGAATTTCTCACTAAGGAAGCTTTAATTTATTATTTTCTGTGCAATGGATTAAAGAATTAAAATCTGAACAAAATTATGAAATCACGTGAGAAAAATTAATAAGGAATGATGAGTAGGATTGAATGGGAGGGCTTCACAAGGGTCATCTGGCCAAAGATCAAGGGAGAAAATTAAGGAGATATATACGTAGAGGATAAAATAAAGGAGAGATTATAGTAATACTATTTGTTTTTGGTAATTAGGGGTGTAAGTGAGTCAAGCTACTCGTGAGCTACTCGAGATCGACTCGGTGAGTACTCGAATTCGACTCGACTTTATCGAGCTCGAGCCGAGCTTTTATGGTCAAACGAGCCGAGCTCGAGTTCTACAATACTCTACTTGATAGGCTCGCGAGCCTAATCGAGCTTTAGGAAAATATACAAAATTAGTAGATAGTATTTTGAGTTAGACTATGATTAAAGCCCAAAACTAGTCACAAAATTCACAGCCTAACTTATTTGGGTTGGTCTTTTAATTTTCTTAAGCCCAATCCTTTTACAAATAAAAATAATAGTTAGTGCTATTCGGTTAAACCTAATTTGCTCTCAATATTACTCATTTGGTTTCGCTCTTCCGTCGCCGCCGCATCCACCTAGTAATTCACCACCATACTTGTCGCTGCTAGTCATCTCCACTACCAATCCTCTCATAAGGTTTTGCAATCTTGCCTCTATCCCGATCTTGTCCTTTCGTGACTTCATTGACATGGTGCCGCCGTCCGCCATGGACAATCGTAGCATCAACATGCAAAAAAAACATGGTTTCACTCGTTTTGCTTCTCCAACGATTCCTATGTTGTCTTATCCTCATCCTTCTCCCTTATTCTTAGATTCACGTAGCTGTTAAAATTGTGTTTTTTTTTTCTCTTTCTTGTCGTGGGTCTGTGGATTGCTTGAAGGTGGGTCTGTTCATTGTTTGGTGGTCGAGAGAGACGGGCAGTGGTTATCAGGCGACGGCGGCGTAAGGCATAACAAGAAGTGGCTTAGTCGAGCCTTATCGAGCCGATCTTGAGCTCCTTGATAATTCATCGAGCTCGAGCTCGAACCTGAACATTTATAGCTCGAACGAGCTCGAGTCGAGCTCGAGCTTGAACTTTTCTTAGCAAGCTCGAGTCGAACCTGTTACTACTCGGCTCGACTCAGCTCGTTTACACCCCCATTGGTAATGCATATTTGATTTGGTAATATTATAGTATAATTATTTTCAAGTGAAGCGCTAAAGAAGTGATTAAAGTGTTGTTGAAATTACTGCGGAATCGGTTAATTCTATTGCTTACCTTTTTATTACTAACAAGAGATAAATCAGGACTGAGGTCCTGCATTGATTAAATTGGGAGTAAAATGAAATGAAGACTGATTGAAATAAAAAGACCAATCAATTTCCCTACCCTACAAGAATTTAGGAAAGTTAACTATTGATGTATCACAGTTAACCTATTCTCCATGAGTGTTGAAATGAAAATCCTGATATGAGACGAGGGAATATCAGTAGAGGGACTTCGCACAAATTATGCAATCACAGTGCTTAGTTAATCTCCAAAATCAGTGGGATTGGATTTGTAAGTATCCGGGACATGCAGTTGACACTCAAATGCAAACATAAACGCAGCAGAAAAACCGGATACACATGGAGGATCCAAGTGAAGATAGCTAAACCGAGTTATAAGAATTTTTACGTACCTGTAACGGTTAGGATTTTAACCCAACTGAAGGTGCGAATCAGCAAGAGCCAGAAAACGATCTTGCTGCTCTACGGTATCCACAAGAACCGTGACTGTTGGCCGGGAATCATCTCACGATCTCCAACCTCGAGCTCTCCCGAACTGGTGTGCTAGCAGCAGGTTTCCGGGAGCTGTGTTTGTGGTGTTTCTCTCTTCTTTCTCAAAGAAGGTGTATGGTCTGAAACTCAAGACTCTCTCAAGCTCTCTCTAGGGTGAATGCTCTGAATTTTTCAGACTCAAGTGATGAAGAAGAAGGCTAGAGTAATCTGATTACTCTACTCCAATTAGTGCTAAGAGACAATAGGAATAATGGCCAACACATTGGCCCATTATCTTTCATCATTATGTCTCCACATAATCATGTCTCCACTAATGGGATTCCACATCACATGCACTTAGGTTTGGTTCAATAATTCTGACTTTTATTGAACCAAACCAGTCCAAAGCGACCCTGGTCCAACCACGGTCCATCCACGGTCCAACCACACCTGGTCGAACCATGGTCCAACCACGGTTCAACCACCTGCTCGAATCAACGGCTCTAAGTGTGTGACCCTGTAGGCACTTGTAACGTCCGGCAATAATCGTAAAATCTCATCTTACAATTATAAGCAAAGAGCGGCGTCTAGCAACACATCATTGCTACCCGAACGACAAGATCAGTACTGATTCTAAATGCCTCGAAACATGTCATCGTCCCTTCGTCCCATTATCAAGATTAAACCGAGACATGGAATATGTCAATCTCGTATATGTTTAATCTCGGTTTCTTGATCCTCGAGTTAACTGTGTAAAACGGATACCAATGATATCACC
>JAKUCV010000322.1:0-12586 GCA_028386065.3 Turnera subulata | reverse complement strand
GAGGATGTGTACATGACACAACCTGAAGGTTTTGTCACTCCAGAAAATGCTAACAAGGTATGCAAGTTGCAAAGATCCATTTATGGATTAAAGCAAGCTTCTAGGAGTTGGAATCTTCGTTTTGATGAAGTAATCAAACAGTTTGGTTTCATTAAAAATGAAGATGAGCCATGTGTTTACAAGAAGGTTAGTGGGAGCATTATCGTTTTCTTGTTATTGTATGTTGACGACATTCTTCTCATTGGGAATGATATTCCAACACTACAGTCTGTAAAGACTTGGTTAGGAAAGAATTTCTCAATGAAGGACTTAGGAGAAGCTGCCTACTTGCTAGGTATAAAGATCTATAGAGATAGATCCAAAAGACTTCTTGGGCTAAGTCAAAGTACATATATTGACAAGGTGCTAAAGAGGTTTAGCATGCAAGATTCCAAGAAAGGTTTCTTGCCCATGTCACATGGCGTATCTCTCTCAAAGAATCAATGTCCTAGAACATCTAAGGAGAGAGAGCGAATGAGTAAGATTCTTTATGCATCAGCAATAGGATCTATCATGTATGCCATGCTATGTACTCGACCGGATGTCGCATATGCATTAAGTGTCACAAGCAGATACCAATCTGATCCCGGTGAAAGTCATTGGACAGCAGTTAAGAACATCCTTAAGTACTTGAGAAGGACTAAGGATGCATTCCTTGTATATGGAAGCGTTGATGAGCTTGTTGTAAAGGGTTACACAGATGCTAGCTTCCAAACTGACAGGGATGACTTTAGATCGCAGTCAGGTTATGTGTTTTGTCTTGGAGGTGGTGTTGTATGCTGGAAGAGTTCAAAGAAAGAGACAGTTGCCGACTCTACAACTGAGGCTGAGTACATAGCCGCCTCAGATGCGGCGATAGAGGCTGTTTGGATTAAGAAGTTCGTAACTGAATCCAAAGCAAGAGACAGTTGTCGACTCTACAACTGAGGATGTGTACATAGCCGCCTTAGATGCGGCGATAGTTCCTAGTATTGACAGTCTGATTGAGCTCTATTGTGACAACAATGGGACAATCGCACAGGCTCAAGAACCTAGATACCACCAGAGATCCAAACATATACTCCGACGCTATCATCTTATTAGAGAGATCATTGATAGAGGCGATGTCAGGCTGTGCAAAGTTCCTTCTGAGAATAATGTAGCAGATCCATTGACTAAGCCACTCACACAGCAGAAGCATGATGGTCATATTGCATCCATTGGTATTGGATACATGGATGATTGGCTTTAGTGCAAGTGGGAGCTTGTTAGTGTAATATGCCCAAAAGCCAATCAGTGGATGATTGTACATAGTCATGTAAATACATTAAGGTTATTCCAATAAATATGTTTATGAGATAAACGCTTGCACATATTTATAACCCTAGAATATTTTATATTCTTAAATGTCCCTAGTCGATTATTATTATGGATGGGTTGTAATAATAAATTAAGACTAGCGTATGTTGAGAATTATATAAGATATGAATTCTACATGCGGGTACAAGTTAGAGAACTTGTGGTCTGGACTGACCCAACATAAGAACACTACATGGAACGTTATATGATTGTCATTAGTGGTTCTTATATGTATTGTCCTTAGACCTGAGATCATCAAGGTTCCCAACATGTGAGTCATATACTTTGATATTACTCTTGGCTATTCGTAACTGAGTAGACCTTAGTGTAATCATTGGGCATATGATATAATGTGTAGTGGGTTTTGTATGATCAAGAAGGGATTCGTCCAACCCATATAATGGGTATATATTATCAGATGGGCCTCTTGATAGAGTTGAACTGTAAATGCATGGCCATGCTCGGATTATGTGATATAGTGATATCATTAGTATCCGCTTTACACAGTTAACTCGGGGATCAAGAAACTTAGATTAAACAAATACGAGATTGACTTATTCCATGTCTCGTGTTTAATCTTGATAATGGGACGAAGGGACGATGACATGTTTGCGAGGCATAATGAATCAGTATTGATCTTGTCGTTTGGGTAGCAACGATGTGTTGCTAGACACCGCTCATTGTTTATAATTGTAAAATGAGATTTTACAATTATTGCCAAACGTTACAAGTGCCTACAGGGTCACACACCTAGAACTGTTGATTCGAGCAGGTGGTTGAATCATGGTTGGACCGTGGTTCGACCAGGTGGGTGGACCATGGTTGAACCTTGGTTGGACCAGGTCGTTTTGGGCTGATTTGGTTCACTAATTATCAGAATTATTGAACCAGAATTAATGCCATAAGAAGTGTAATCCTATATATGATGATATATATAATTAATGCTTAGTGGAGCATTAAGTCATAGTGGAAACATAATCATGAAGGATAAGACATGATTATGTTGGCCAATGACATAATAAACTATGCATTTCAAGTGTGTATAAATAGGGTGAAGGTTTGATTAGATTTGAGACCAAGCAAGGATTAACACACTCTTCACACTTGAGAAAAACACATCAAACACTCTCTAGTCTCTAGCTCTCGAAAATTTTGCAGCTAGCACTGCGGTTCGGGAGTACTCCGGTTGGTGATCGTGAGACGGTTTCTAGCTGGACATCGACGGTTCGTGTGGATACCGTAGAGGAGCCAGATTTCTTGTCGGGTTCTTGCTGATTCTACACTACAGTTTCGTGAAAGACCTCAACCAAGCAAGGTACAAAAAATTGTTATTCGGTTTAGTTAGCTTCACATGGATCCTCCATGAGTACCGGGTCTTTCCGCTGCATTTTGATTGTCAAGTTTGCATGCCCGGTTACTTACACTCTCCACTAAGAACAAGAACCACCTCAGACTCCGAGGACAACAGCTATATCGGTGGTACTGCTTTCCCGACAAGCTCTGATGAAGAACCCCCCATGAAGCGGTTTAAGGCAAACACCATCAGTCTGAAGGAAGATGTGGTGGTCTCCCCAAGACAGCGAAAGAAGCGTGCGAACAAGAAAGCTAAGGATAGGAAGGGCAAAGCAACGGCTGGAAGCAGCACTCCACTGCAGACACTATCGCAGCTGAACGTCTCACTAAGGAAGGTCAGCTCGGCGGTGATGCAGATACAACTGGCGTGTGCGGAACTCTTCCCTCACGTGAAAAACATCCAAAAACTTGTAAAAGACCTTGAGAAGCAGGTAACTCAATAGAGTACTTCTTCTCTGTATTGTAAAACTTTTATGAATTAAATAAAACAAGTTTTCCTTTTTAAAACAAAACTCTTATTAAATTATGAAAACTAATGCTAACAGAAAGATAAAAACATCTCAAAGCAGAACAAAAACCGACAAGAAGGATATAAAATTAAACATAAAGAAGGAAAATAAAATCAGACATAAAAAGTTAAAACAAAACATGTTTTCATGTCCGGCGTTCTAGATCGGTCGTAAACATCCTTGATCCCGAGAAACGTAACATGCACAGCTAACGGTGACGTCGGTTTCCCCCGTGAAAAAAGAATTTGTTAACTCGCAAGGCGATGATCACGAGAACGTCCTGTGTCCTCGAAAGAAAAGAAATCCACCTGTCGACAAGCCAAAAACGTCTTCCAGACATCGTATCCCTCCACGATGTCCAAACAGGTGTAACCTTGTCGCACATACACTCTACTCGAGGTATGGTCCCATCAGTCTAGCTACAACGGTCACGGATGCATGTGATAAAAGATGTAGAAAATATAGAAAAACCATAAAAAGAAACGCCAAGATAGCTAGGGCGATAGAAAATTGTGAGATGGAAAGGGGCTGAAAAACACTTGCATTTGTAGCCCGAAAAACGTATAAAGTGATGAAGTAATAAATGAGGCAACGACAAAATTTTCAAAAGCAACACCTTGAAGAATGAAAACGGTTGGAGTTTTGTGAAGGGAATCTGCTTTTCCAATCTCTGAAAAAATCCTTTAGACTTTCCTGGGATAGGTGGGGTCTAAACTTTGAAAAACAAAACGGTAATCACACTCCCCATAGGAGTATAAAAGACGGAGTGGTGAGATGCAAATCATCAAAAGCATTTGAAAGCAAGTTTTGTGAAACACGTTTAGAAAAACTAAACACAAAACACGTTCAGAAAGAAAACACATAACTCGCCCAGACAGAATGCCTGCTCCATCGTCTTTCTTCTTCGTCGAAGGTGCCTCCCTAGGCAGGAGAAACCGACTGGCCTACAGCATGATCAACGAACGTCCGGAGGAATTACCGAGCTCGGCAGGATGCCTCATCTGGTCTTCATCGACAAACTCTACTCGTAGAGGTTCTTCGTCACTCCCATGGAAGAGACGTTCTTCCTAGAGGACCAAGGCACCCTGAGGACCTCCTTCTACAGCTCGGCCAATTCCGTCATGTTTTTCATTTCTGAAAGACTTCAGGAATTCAACCTAGAGCCCACTTGCCATTTCCTGGACCAAGGTACCTACTACCAGCTCTCGATGACTGCCCAGAGCATGCCCAGAGTGACTCGATTGCCCGCAACTTGGCCCAAGGCCCGACTACTAGTGTGGAACTGCAGAGGAATCGCTAGGCGTTCCCAGGAGTTCTCGCGTACCCTAAGAGATCTGAAGAACCCGTACAAGCCCAACATGGTTCTTCTCACGGAGACCCAGTGGCAGCCTGAAGACGATCACGGTCTCATCCCACTTCAGTTCCCTCCAGCAAACCGGTTCGAGCTTCCTAGCCAGAACAATACGGGTGGCATGTGATTCTCATGGAACGACAGCATCAGGGTCATCATTAATAATGACCCCAATAGCTTCAGGGTCAATGTTGTACCGAGAAGATGAATGTTTTTATATAATAATGATAATGTAATATTAATGTTTGTAATAATAATATTAATAATAATAATAATATTTATGTTTCTGCAAATTTATGGCATCAATTACCTCTTATGTGAATGTTCTGTGGCAAGCTGGCGTCCCTCGACTGGATCCATCATGTACTAACTAAATGATATAAAATAATAAACAAATGGAGCGAACTATGCAAACAAGAACAACAAACAGACAAGGACTACCCAACAAGACCTAACGCCCGCTCCGCTACCAAAACGAAACGCCCCGACCCGTATTTACCAAACATAGTAAACACGTGCCGGAACTGTAACGACCCGACCAAACAAAGCTCAGCATACAGTGTATACAACAGAAAACCAGCTCAATAGCAAATAACATAAGTACGTCTGGCCTAACAGCCCAACATCATAAACAAGTCACCCGAACCGCGGGAACATCAACAATAACACAACCAGCCCAATGGCCCAACAATAGCAATAAATAGCACAGCGGAAGACTTAATAACTCACAAAAACACTGTATGCGACACTGATGCAAACTAATGGATCCGAGTCCTGTCCAAGGGATAACGCCGCAGCTTGTCTGGAATGCAACATACCTGAACCACAAATAACTCAACCTACGGGATGAAAGCCCGTAGGTGAGGGGTGAGTCCGAAGTGCCCACCGGGTAAAACCCATAAGCAAATATACATATACAAACAACTGTTAATTTCCAAGTCACATCACCAACAATTAACTAAGGTTCTCACGAACCTTAAATACACACTTGTGATTCTAGACACGCTATTCCAATTTTATTATCGGGGCCCCTATCACTAGTTAAATGATGGTCGTCGCCTGGTAGTCAAGCTAGCTAGTCCGTGGATCCCACCCTGGTACCTCCACGTATCACTGGCACAGACAGGGAGCAGACCCTAAGCACACTCTCCCCAGCGCCTAAAATAATAACTGGTACAGACAGGGAGAAGACCCCAAGCACACTCTCCCCCAGCACCATAAAATAAAAGACTACCATCTGGCTGTTCCAACATTTAACCGTGACTTACTAGATGTCTAAGTGTTTCCATTTTATTAATATTACCATTTTATTCTTGATACCACAATACTGTTAACCAACCATCAACTCATTATCCCGAGCAGGCTCGCAGTCTCTCCGCTCGTCTGGATAATAATCAATACCACTTAACCATCAGATTCCACATAATAATGTTCCGGTACTCAAATCATGTCAATCTCACCGACAACAACGGTAAATTTATCATCACTAACATCATCAACATCACAACAATCAACACTTATCACAACAACCATTCACAACCACAAGTATAGTATCATATCAGCAAACATCACACACAGTGAACAAACAACAACTTGATATCACGGACAGTATATAAATATTTACTTATCCTCACCTGGTATGTCTCTGAAACTGACACGTAATCCATATGGCTTTGTCTGTTCCTATATCATGTCAACACATACAATCACTTATAATGCACATCGAAGAATGCAATGCATGAGATTAATTTATTATTCGGCTTATCCACAATTAACATCGTTATCATCGTTTCCAATAAACGTTGCTATTACGGCTGTAAAATAATTATAGCCGATAAAATACTTGTAAATAGCATTTCATAAAATAATTATTCTCGGTAAAAAAAATAATAATTATGTATACGACAGCTATAGTAATTTAAATAGTACAACCGACAAATATATCATAATGGACATATAAGTATTATGTTTGATAATTAAACTCGTTGAATAGAATTATTTCCTCTGGTCATAAATTAACATAATCGATATTTGGCATAAAATAATTATAATGTAATGTTGCAGGAAAAATATTCATAAGTACATATATTCTTATATAATCGGTAATTATAAATAGGGTAAAGCTAATATTAATACTATGGTTCATTAAATAATGTAACGGATGCCTACTAATATAATAAAACTCGTATACACTAGTATGATAGATTGTATAGCTCACAATATTATATTCAACAGATGATAACAATATGTTTTTCGATAATAAGATAATATAACTGGTATTCAAATATCTTATCATTTAAAAATTTAATAGTGTAAATATCCATAATACATTTAGGATCAGTAATAGAAAATCGATACTTACATAGGCATATGCATGATTTAATATTACTACTAGTGTATTCCAAAATTAGTAGTAAAACCGATGTCTAGATTGTGTAGGAGGTAAGTATTAATGTTATGCCCATTTCCCTTTTTTTTTTTTTGCCCAAGAGAAATATTAAAACATACTATAAATTAACTTTTGTTTAATTATATTAATTAACAAGAATAATATTCCAAATAACTGTAGAGAGAATTATTAATTGTTTTAACCAATTCAATTAAAGGGCTGATTATTAGTTTGTCCGGTTGTTTAGTTCCGTTAGACGAGTTCATTAACATCATCCCGAGAACATGGGCCTCCGCACATCGGCCCATTTCCGAGCCCATTTGTGCACCGAGCCCAAACCCGAGCCCATGGTGTAGATGAGTCCGAGGAATTACCAAAGCAACTTGTCCATCGAGTTCCGTTTGCTGAAGAATGCACTATTCACGCCAGCAGATACCCGAGACCTCGCCGGAAGATAGCCGGATTCTGGCTATTACTGTTCACAGACATCATTCCCGATTACTGTTCACCCACGAGAAGACCGAACCAGTTTATCCACCAAGACAACACTCCCGCCGTCAGCAGACACACCATCCCCACAGCAATGTGCTGGTGACCGGTGTTCCACCACACAGCCACATCCACCAACCAGAACAACAACACCCATATCCACAGCAACCCCACCATCGACTTCAACCAAACACACCCGATTCAACAATAGAGCCACAATCAACCAAGAACAAACAACAATTAGCTTAATCCATCCTAAGCCGGTTTAAAGAAAGAGAGGAGAAAGAGGAAAGAGTCATCGCCGTGACTTACCCACACCACACCGTTGTCGGCGACAATAAGGAGGAGCGGCGGCTATGAAGATGAAACACCTGTGTCCCAATTTATAAATATAAGTTATAAGTTAATTATAGATTGACCAAATTGCCCTTATCATTCCCGGGACACCCGTATCCCAAATTATCCATTAAAGAATGTATAGCATATGAAGTGACCAAAATGCCCTTCTCCCTGGGATACAATATCAACCACATAATCAATGAACAATTATACAATAAATTACACAGAAACGAGTATGCAGCGGAAGATTATACATATGATAACATGTATGCAGTGAACTCTATGGATCCGACCCGAGGAGAGGAAAGCACCGCCACCTGCTGATATGCTCTTCTGATCATCGATCAACTAACCTGTATAAAACTGTGAGGGGGTGAGACCAACCACTGTCTCATCGCAAACAAATAAACCAATAATATACAAAACAAATCAACTACAAGTGCACCGGCAATAGGTAATAGCAACACAGTGCACAAAACAATTCACAATACGCAACACAAGTCATCACCAGACTTCAACCATCACTTATCGTTACTTATTTTATTATCCTTGTTATTAGGTTTAAATATTATATTAGGGCCCTCTACTGTGTGCGTCGAGCTCGGTCCCATCTCATGAGACAACCAGCCATAAGCCCAAATAAACCAGGCACGAAGCCCAAACATATCCATAGAGAGAGAGAAAGAGACAGAGAGAAAGAGGGAGGTAGAAAGGGGGAGATAGAAGGAGGGAGGTAGAACCGGCCATCACAGGCCCACATGCAAACCCGCATGCCATCCTGAGGGGTATTATTTCCCGCTCGAACCAACCGGTCAACAGCCCCACAGTAGAATTATTATAGTTCGTTATTCCCAATAATGTTTTAAGAGTTGTACCATAAGTTATGATCAACAGTGTTGTGTGGATTTAATATCTTATCCTCAAGTCCGGGCCCCAGCCCATAGTCCACCACACAAACCACAAGCTAAACCTCATGTGTTTATCATAACCAAACAAGTCATACTAGACAGGCACAATACATCACATCAGACAACAGGCCACATAATCAGGCACACCATGTCATAGGTAACATCAACATAATTCACTTTGCAAATAGCAACAACAGCACAACAGGCAAGCATGCATACAGCATTAAAGACCAAACAAATAACGCCACTTTATATTCCAAGACAATTAACCGAGCATTGTAGGCAGTAATGCATACAAAGGTTTATAAGTCCTCACCTGGATCATAGAAACATCTTGGAAGATAAATCCATCCCCTACCTCGACATTACCGGGTTCCTATAATTATAACCCAAACACAATTACACAACAAATCACGAGGTAAAGAGATGCATGCTATACACTAGCTAACTTAATTTTGTGATAACAATCCTTAACCTCATGTGGATATATACAGACCAGGGTCCAAGCTTGAGTCCGGATCCCCGCAGCACCTAATTCACAAGGAAAACACAACCACTAAGTCCAAAGAATGCTTAACAAACTACCGAATGAACAACATAACCGACCAGTCGCTAGTTTCTGCCTAATAACTCCCAAATCATCCTGAATCCGAAAATATCATCAACATAAAACTTAAAGTAGACATTCCAAGCTTTCCAACCATATAAAATTCACTATCACAGTATCTAGGAATAATTAACTATGAATTTTCTAACATAGCCCAGAAAAACTGTAATTTCCTGCACAACAGTCTACTTGTGCGATTTTTAATCAATTACACAAAATTTGTTTTCCCATGAAACCAATTGCATAAAGTCCCTACATGTTCTAGTTTATTGGGTAAAAATTTGAGGACCAAATTCAACAGAAAACCCTAACGAAAAATAGTAAAACATATGAACTGTTTAATCGAGTCTAAGCTTGAACTACTTGATTTCACAATACCCATAACGATCCACAATTTTCTGTGTATATTGCCCTGGACAACTAATAATATTGAAAAAGTTTCCTCAAACGCACTACAAGGACTGGGCTTCTTAAAAGTCAAAGAAGAAAACCCAAAGGCAAGGAATTAGGACTTACTTAGTGTTTGCACCGATCGAATTATTCACCTATAGAATAAAATATGAAAGTGGTTGCGGCTATCGCTCCTACTGGTCGATGTGTGTGGCTCAGAAAATATAATGGTAGGATAGATTTTCTTTTACGCTTGTTAGACACTAGACGTATATGTATATATATTCTCCACCGCCTAAACCAAATAACTAATCCTTTATGGGCTCGGTGGAAAATTAGTGTTATAGGCCTACTTAGTATATAAATATATATAAAATACTTTGGGCTTTTAATTATTCTAAAGAGCCTAACATAATAATGTTTGTATTTGTTTTTATAGCCTAACATATCATTATTTATTTTTTTTGACCGGGTATTACATTCTTCCCCTGTTAGAAAAATTCGGTCCCCGAATTTAATACTAACCTTCTTGGTCGTAAAGAAGAGGATAAAATTTTAACTCATAAGAGTAAGGTTTGTGGTCAAATAGCAAACAAAAGCACATAGAGAAAAGTTACTAAAGCCTAGACTTAATACTAAGAAACCTATATTCAAGATAAAAGTCTGACGGAAACAAGAACTTATGAACTCGGCTGATTTTATGATGATAGCAACATAGCATTCTAAAAATTCCGTAAAAATCAATTAACGAAAATCGGGGCGTTACAGTTCTACCCCACTTAACAAAATTTCGTCCTCGAAATTTACAAAACAAGTCAAGCAGCCAAGTGCTTAACTGACACAAACAAGTGTCACCTGGTATCAAAATACCGTTGGCCAAAACTACCAAGTAGAACCATCCTGACCATCAAACATATTCCCAAACAAGAACTCCTATATACCAAATCAATCGTGGACTTTAGTCAAACATGATCCGTAGAGCATAAGATCAAAGCACTAATCCAAGAGTTTTTATTCAATCATCATCACCACTGATAATACCAGAATCCATAAATAATTCCATTTATCATTACCCAACCAAATATATCCAGTCCTCTAATCCAGTAAGCATATCCTCAGATAACCGAACCCAAAATTGTTACCTAAGTAACAAGATCATCACTCCCATAGTGAATACCTCGGGACCAAAAATCCATAATCTGTTTCATGTTCCGAACCTTAAAGCATTTCATTTATCACACGTCAATTCAGCCAAATTGTATATATCCCGAATCATACCATAAACACTAGAACCCGAACATTACCGAAATACCATAATTATACTTCTATACCTTGGATTCCTCAACACCCAAATATCCTTACATAACTCATACTAATGAATCTATCTCCCAAATCATAATTACCACGATCATCAAAATACTTTTGATAAAGAAACCAAATATTACAAGGTCACTCCAACATACACCTTAACATACTCCCGACATTTAACTCATAACACCCAAGACGAGCTCACAAATCTATTCCTCAAATCATTCCTAGCACAAACATCAAAGTTTCTCCGACAAAGAAGTTAAAATATCACTGTATCTCTCAACACATAATTAATAACTTAGCATTTGAATCACAATACCCAGCTCACCTCAAAATCAAACCTCAATGTAAACATACTCCTAGCATCCTCATTTAACGCATGATCTATTACTTCATCCATCATTCATGATCAAAACCTTCTTATCACCATCACCATTAATATCCCTAAACTCACCAAATTAATTGCCTCAAGTATTCTTAGAAGATATTTCCCCAAATACATCATTAAATCACCCTCAGATTAATTCAAGAGATTATCATCTCGAACCCCACACAAGATTCAATCCAAAAGATAATTTCACGAGTAACTTCAAAACCTCAAATTTATATAATCAGACCACACATAACATGATCTCCAAGATCAACAAAATCACAAGAAACATATCAGATCTTCTTTTGACAGACATAACATCCATAAACAAATTGATGGTTCTTACTTGTATTGACCAGCTCCACACCGACAAAGGGCACAAGCAATGAGTTAATAGTCTACACCGACTCTGACAAAACAGTGGATATTCCACAAAATTAATTTTGCTACAGCCAAAGCTGTAAGGATAAACATGTCGTTCAACAACAATACCGGGTCACTCCGACCCCCAGCAGGTGCGTGTCCTCCACCGGATCCATAGTACGACTCACTATATGAATGCGTTTGACAAATGCAACAACCGACTCAGACAGGAGCAGTCTTATCCACATAAGTGAAAAAACACGTATCCAAACATCCCAAAGGATCTACAGCCTGCTCCGCTACCAACTGAACCACCTGTGTCCCAATTTATAAATATAAGTTATAAGTTAATTATAGATTGACCAAATTGCCCTTATCATTCCCGGGACACCCGTATCCCAAATTATCCATTAAAGAATGTATAGCATATGAAGTGACCAAAATGCCCTTCTCCCTGGGATACAATATCAACCACATAATCAATGAACAATTATACAATAAATTACACAACAACGAGTATGCAGCGGAAGATTATACATATGATAACATGTATGCAGTGAACTCTATGGATCCGACCCGAGGAGAGGAAAGCACCGCCACCTACTGATATGCTCTTCTGATCATCGATCAGCTAACCTGTATAAAACTGTGAGGGGGTGAGACCAACCACTGTCTCACCGCAAACAAATAAACCAATAATATACAAAACAAATCAACTACAAGTGCACCGGCAATAGGCAATAGCAACACAGTGCACAAAACAATTCACAATACACAACACAAGTCATCACCAGACTTCAACCATCACTTATCGTTACTTATTTTATTAT
>JAKUCV010000321.1:3244-28942 GCA_028386065.3 Turnera subulata | reverse complement strand
TATGATTTGGGAGAGTATTTAATTATGATATATTGGGAATAAAAATTTATCTTTCTTGATGGACCTTCGAGGATCATGCATAAAATAATAAAATAAAATGTAAAGAATTAGAGAGACTCAAGATTTGTAGTAGTTTGGACTTGATCATACTTACATCCATCTATAAGACTATAACTCTTCATTCGGAAAATATAAACTCACCTACTCTACTAATTCCACTTCATTAGGAAGACAAGGAGCCCTAATCCATGTTATTTTTCTACTCCCTAATAAAAAAAAAAAAGATGATGTTAGGAGTTAATAAAATTTTCCAATGAGATAATGCCACATCAATTTGTAGAATGTTTTTAGTAAAAAACTCTCCGTACCTTTAGCATTCTTAATCTAAATATCTAATGGCAGTTCACCTAGAGTAGAAACTTTTCAAGCATTAAAAGGAATTAACAACAATTTTTACTGGACTGTGAAATTGAGGCAAGGACTTCTGAACAAACAACCATGCTAATTCTCTTCTCTTCTCTCTCTCTCTCTCTTTTTGAACAAACAACTATCAGTGGATCTTAGTTACAATAATACAGAATAAAGGAGAAAAAATTAAAGGATTGATAATCAAATGCAAGAACTAACGCAATCGACTAGCTTGAAGGTTAAAAAAAATAACGGTGTTTTGCAATTATGATTAAGGGACGCTCATCCTTTCTCCTGTGTTTCGTTTTTTCTCTCTTCTTGAAAGGTAAATGACTACCGAGCATCCAAAGAGTGTTGTCACATACCAATTTTACAGCTTTTTCCCATTTAGTTTTCGTCTCTGTCCAACATTTCTAAATTTTGATGGTTTGGCTTGTAGATGGAGGTAGACCAGAAACCAAATTATTTGGAGAAGGTCAATTGCTGGCAATTATTAGATTCGGCAACCTGTAATTCAGCTTTACCAAAACAATGCTACATGATGTTTTATATATTAAAAAAAAAATGCTGCATGATGTTAATATATTGGCGTAGATTTTTAAAATATAAAGTCTAATAAAGCAAGAGAAAACATGTCACAGTTGATGTCGGTTTATTCGTTGACAAAGACCGTGCATTTAACGGGAGGCAATATGCGTGAGCCATGCCATATGTTCTTTTTTGATTTATATATAGTTTTTGGCAGATATGTTTATCTATTGCTAACATATATCCAGACATCATGCAATAATTTTCATACTTTTCCGATGTATTATTATTCGACAACATACATTTGCATATAAAGAATCTTTTAGTGCCTAAGAATTAATTGGCTGTCATTACAATTGGCACAGCAAGAAAATAGCAAACCTACTTGTGAATTGCAATATTTTTTATTTTTTGGTATAGGTATAGGCGGCAAACGGCGCCAATTCGTGGAAAAATTATTATATGAATCGATTGGATTCAAATGGTTTTCTTTAGGAGGCATTTGCTTTTTTTACCATTAAAATATTCTCGGAAAGATAGAAAATTGAAGAACTTATCATAGTTGCCTTTCTTTTGGTACAATATGAACTGCAAGATAAAATAAGTACAGAGTGGAAGAGAAAACACACAATTTTGAAGGCAATCCCTCTTAGTAATTTATAAAGAATATTGTTATATGTGTTGAATTATCTGTATTTGATGCAATAACTCGCGATAATTTATATAATTTATAAAAGAACCCCACCACGCGTAAAATTAATTATTCATACATACGTTATCATATGTATAGCTGTATAAAAATTTATTTAATCATTAATTTTTTTTTTCTCCATCAGGTTCAAAACTAAAAAACAACACTGCTATTATGGTAGCACACGTTTACCTATTATGGTAGTACCAACCTAGCAAGGTGTTCCTTCCCAACGTTTTTTGTTTTCTCATTTAAATAAACCAGCAGCCATGCACAACATAAATTTGCTTTGAAGCAAATTGCAAACATACGCGGGGACAGGAACAGCTATAAACCATGGAATTGGCAGACAGGAAGAATCAAATTGAGCTTCAAAATGCATTGAAGTCCTGTAAACATATTAGCCCAATTGCTACGCTAAGATATTTAGGTTTTCGTCATTCTGTATTGACGGATAGATGTCAAGGGTAGTGCTTATCCTAGGTTTACGCTAATGCCTATCTTGTATCTCATATGTATTCTTATCAGCTTAGTTGTACCTCTTTTATCCTCATGAGTTAGAAGTATAGTGTACTACTTACACTCTGTGTATTTATATCTGTAACATCATGCCTAGCAATATACAAGGAATACACTCTACTATTCTATACTTTCAACTTGGTAGCGGAGCAACTATACCTAGTTGTTATTCTTTTCTTCTTCTTGGGAATTCATGGCAGCCGCCGCTTCCTCACCCACGCTCCCCAATACCCACCATTATGTCTCTTTTAAGCTTGCTCCTACTAATTACCTTCTCTAGCGTGCGCAGGTGAAGGCTTTTGTTTCAGGTCAGGGGCTTTGGGGCTATATCGACGGGACAACTGCGTGCCCTGCAGCCACTATCGACGGTGACAAACCGAACCCAGCTCATGCAGCTTGGGTCCAACAGGATCAACTCCTTGTGAGCACCCTTTACTCCTCGATGACTGAGGCTGTCATGCCCATGATCATGGACCTTCCTACGTCTAAGGCGATCTGGGATTCCTTGGCCACCTCTTTTGCCTCACCATGTCAGACGAGGATCATGGAGCTGCACTTGGCACTTCAACGCCTTGTTAAAAAAGATGAGTCCGTATCTGACTATTTATATCGTGCCAAGAGGATTTCTGATGATCTTACTGCTGCAGGTCGACCTCTGCCCGTCATGGACTTCAATTTATATGTTTTTCGTGGTCTTCGCTCTGAGTTCAAGGATATTGTCACCACCTTGAATGCTCGACCAGAGCCTGTCTCTTTTCAGGAGCTCCACAGTCTCCTCCTCAGCCACGAATTCTTGCACGGCGATTCTCTGGCCAAGCTTGACATCTCCTCTTCTGTTCCGACTCCTGAGAGTCATAATACACAGGTTGCATCAGCCCCGGAACGCACTGATCCTGCTGTCAATTACTCTCGGCCTGTGCAGCGTGGCCAAGGCCGTGGTGGCCGTTACTCTCGAGGCAGGGGCTGTGACGGTCGATCTAGCCAGTCCTCCTCTCACCCTTTTCCACCGGCGCCCCTACGTTGTCAGCTTTGCAATGGGCTGAATCATACCGCGGCTCAGTGCTATCGGTTTCAAGCCTCGGGTCAGTCTGCTTACTTAATGACGCCTGCACCTCCGTCTTCGGCTGGGTCGTCTTATCATTCCTGGTTCCCGGACAGTGGGGCAACGAACCATGTCACTCCTGAAATAGCCAGTTTAAGTCATGCCGAGGAGTACAAGGGCCCGGAACAGATGCAGGTTGGTAATGGTATGCATCTTCCTATTACTCATATTGGTTCCTTAAGTGTTCCTACTTCCAGCAATTATGTTCAACTTCGAAATGTTTTTTATGCTCCTAATATTACTAAATCGTTGCTCTCTGTGAGTCAATTTGCTGCTGACAACCACGCTTATTTTGAGTTTTATCCATCTTATTTTTGTGTCAAGGATCAGGTTACCCGGAGGGTGCTGCTTTTCGGTCCGAACATTGATGGTCTGTATCGTGTCCAGTTGTGTCCGGCGTCCCCAAAATCTTCTGCTCTTCTCACCACTCGTAGCACTAGTGACGTCTGGCACCATCGATTGGGACATTCCCATTTTGAGGTTCTTTGTCGAGTCTTGCGTCAGAATAATCTTCATGTTCCTAGGGTTTCAATTTCATGTCAGTCCTGTCCATTAGGGAAGTCTAGTCGAACACATTTACCATCTCGTGTTCCTAATGTTTCTGCACCCTTAGATTTACTTTATGCTAATGTTTGGGGTCCGGCACCGGTATTGTCCACCGAGGGCCATCGTTATTTCTTAATTTTCGTTGATGTTTTTTCTCGTTATGTTTGGTTTTTTCCTTTGAATAACAAAGCAGATGTTCCTACTATTTTTCTTTCCTTTAAGCGCACTGTTGAACGAAAATTTAACTCCAAGATAAAAAGTCTTCAAACAGATTGGGGTGGGGAGTTTCGTCCAGTAAGTAAACTCTGTCATGATGCAGGCATCATTCATCGCCTCATTTGTCCACACACCCATGAACAAAATGGCATGGTTGAGAGGCGTAATCGCCATATCGTTGAAAATGGACTTACCTTACTTGCTCAAGCATCTCTCCCTCGAAAATTTTGGAATCATGCCTTTGAAACGGCTGTATATCTCATTAATCGTATGCCCACCAAAATACTTTCTCATAAACCCCCACATGAACTTCTTTTTCAACAAAAGCCTAAGTATTCATTTCTTCGTGTTTTTGGCTGGCTTTGCTTCCCTTTCTTGCGTCCCTACAATCGGCATAAAATGGACTTTCGCTCTCAACCATGTATATTTCTTGGGTATAGTTCACAACATCTAGGCTACAAGTGTTTGAATCTTGTCACTAATCGCCTTTACATCGCTAGGCATGTTCGGTTTATGGAAAATATCTTTCCTTTCACTTCCTCTACTTTACCATCTCCACCAACTCTGTCTAGTCCTTGGTCTAGTTGCCCCATTTCTCTTCCTGCAGGTCCATCAATGTGCCCGGCACCCGAGGTACACGCACCTCCACCTGATCCTAACCCACCACCACACCCTCCTATAGCTGCTCCTCCTGTCCTTAGTTCCTCGGCATCCCTCTATGAATGTGGTAGGCTACAAGTGGGTCTACCGAGCTAAACTAAAGGCTGATGGGACTCTTGAGTGCTATAAAGCTCGTCTTGTTGCTAAAGGTTTTCATCAACTCGAAGGGTTGGACTATGATGATACCTTTAGCCTGGTTGTGAAGCCTGATACCATTCATGTTGTGTTATCTATTGTCGTTACTCGCCATTGGCAAATTCGTCAATTGGACGTGCACAATGCGTTCTTGAATGGTGTTCTTGCCGAGGCGGTTTATATGCAGCAACCACCCGGATTTGTTGATGCCACAAAGCCACATCATGTGTGTAAACTCCACAAGTCACTATATGGCTTAAAACAAGCCCCCCGGGCATGGTATGCTCGCTTGGCATGCTTCTTGGTCAACTTGGGTTTTCAAACATCCAAGAATGATGCCTCTTTATTTCTCTACAATCAACAACATGGTCAGATGTTTATATTGATTTATATTGACGACATTATTGTTACTGGCAGTAATCCTCAGATGATTAACTCTCTTATTGTTCGGCTAGGCACCGAATTTGCTCTTCGGGATTTGGGTCATCTCAACTATTTTTTGGGCATTCATGCGACTTCTACAGGTGCAGGTTTATATCTTTCGCAGCAGAAGTATGCTCAGGATCTCTTACGCAAAGCTGAAATGCAAGATGCAAAGCCCATTGCGACTCCAATCTGCCCTAAGTCCGCCCTATCCAAAACAGATCAGCCAGCTCTTGACGATGTTAAGAAATATCGCAGTATTGTTGGCGCATTGCAGTACCTCACGGTGACTCGACCCGATCTGTCCTATGCTGTCAACAAGTTATGTCAATTCATGCATGCCCCAGTTGAGACACATTGGGCTGCGATGAAACGAGTTCTGCGGTATGTTCGACACACAAGCAATCATGGACTCTTGCTCAAACCATGCTCTTCGTTTGCACTGCAAGTGTTTGCAGATGCCGATTGGGCTGGCTGCCCAGATGACCGCAGGTCCACAAGTGGGATCGCTGTGTTTCTTGGGGCGAATCTGGTCTCGTGGCACGTACAAAAGCAAAGAACAGTATCTCGTTCATCTACTGAGGCAGAGTATAAAGCCTTAGCGGATGCAGCAGCTGAACTCACTTGGGTTACATCTTTAATGCGAGAACTACAAGTTCTTCATCCTTCCACAGCTATTCTTTGGTGTGATAATATTGGGGCAATGTATCTTGCAGCCAATCCAGTGATGCATGCTCGTACGAAGCACGTGGAGATTGACTACCACTTTGTCCGCGAGCAGGTTGTAGCTGGCAAGATGCGAGTTCAATTCCTTTCAAGCTCTGATCAGGTGGCGGATATACTCACTAAACCACTTCTGTGCAATCGGTTTGAGTTTCTTCGAGACAAGCTTCGAGTTGGACCAGTACCACTCTCATCTTGCGGGGCCGTATTGACAGATAGATGTCAAGGGTAGTGCTTATCCTAGGTTTACGCTAATGCCTATCTTGTATCTCCTATGTATTCTTATCAGCTTAGCTGTACCTCTCTTATCCTCATGAGTTAGAAGTATAGTGTACTACTTACACTCTGTGTATTCATATCTGTAACATCATGCCTAGCAATATACAAGGAATACACTCTACTATTCTATACTTTCAACTGTCTGACTAGCTACTAACCATTTTTTTTTAATACTCCCTTAGTCCTTTTTTATTGACGTTTAAGGTATCTACACACATATTAAAAAATACATTTAATAGGTATAAATTTGACAATTTTGCATTAGGTTAAGACTAAATTGCTCCTTATTTAAAAAAAGATAATGGAGACAATCAAAGAATCTAGTATTATGAAGATAAGGCAAAATGGGAAAAAGATTATTTAAGGCTCAGCGATAATATTTTTAGGACAATTCTAAATAGTTAAAATGTCAATAAAAAAAGGATAGAGGGAGTACTAGCTAGCCACTAACCTGGAGTACTAGCTAGCCACTAACCTTGGAATTCCAAAAGGAGAAGACCATCATTTATTTCATAAAATTATTTTTGAGGCCTAATACCTTTTACAGTGCGTAATCCAACGTATAAATCTTGAATAGATCTTATACTAGCAATGTTTAGGTCTAATAATTGCTTGACAATTATCGTAGCTTCAAAACTATCCTTTTTCTAACATGTCTCGCGGAATGCGACAAGTAAAACGCCTTTAATGCAAATTACCAGCAAAAAATAAACCTCAACATTGGGAGGGGTGGGGAGTGGTTTGTGGAATTTTTTTTTAAGTAGGCTGTATAAGGTAATATGCTCAATTAGAAACATCATAATCAAATAAAAATTTTCCTCTTAGTTTTTAAAGAATTTTTTTTCGTTTTAATAAATTTTTAATTGATTATGACTTTACTGGAAGCTTGTATTTCAATAGCATGAACCTCCATTTTTTTTTTTATTAATTGCCATTGTCATTCTAAGAATTTTAGTGTGTCTCAACTTAATTGACGCTATCAAGTGTTCAATGCATTATGCATGCCAGTTTTTTTTTACCCACTTATCCCTATATGTATTAAGCTTAACGACTAGCTAGTAGTTACTATCCTAGCTCATCAACTAGGTAATTTACTTCCTGATAGAAGGATAATTTAGTCTCTTTATAATAAATCCTACTACAATGTGAATCCTTATTTGTAGTGCCAAAAATTTTTTTTAATGGAAATAGTGCCAAAACTTTGAAAGACAGTTAATAAAAAAAATATCAGCTGCTCAATTCGTGGTTGCCTGGCTTAAAAGGCATTGGTCCAGAAATTGTTGTGCTTTCTGGGCTCTCCACCAGTATGGCTGCTGGTGGGGGTTGGGGTTGTGTTTGTTTGAAGATGTTGCAGGGTACAGTTCTTATGACCCATGCATCTTCAGTTTTCTAACTCGTTACAATTTGTCAAAAAAATAAAATAAACTAGTACTAGAAAGAAAACAGAGATGGGTATCAGATTTCAAAACAAGGTGCGCCAATCGGGAATGTAGGCCATTGCACATAGACTGCATGGGAAGACGTTTCAACATTAATCTACGGTATTTATCAAAAAAAATCATTAATCTACGGTATTTATCAGGAAAAAATACATTAATCTACGGTATTGATAAAAAAAAAAAAAGAAAGAAACGTTAATCTACGGCAATTAGTAGGATCTAAGCTTCCTTGTAATTTTTTAAATATCATCGCCTCGTGACTGCGCTAGTCTATGGATAATGTGCTTCACATATTAAACTGATTCCATTCCTGGATGTAGCTCTCTATTTCGTGTTCCTTACCCTACATGTGCCCATTGGTATGGACGGACCCATCATAGAGAAGGCCAATTGCAATGAAGAGACCCTGACCCAGCAGAAGAAGGATGGGGGAAGGCCCATTTCGTGGAACCCTAGACATCATAGGAGAACGTCAGCAAATAGGGCCCATGTGGAATATTCTTGAGTAGCTAAAATATGGAGAACAGCTGTACAGGAGGTGTCTTGCTGAAGAGGAATAAAAGAGAGCCACATGATGTGGGGAGATGGACGCGAATAGTGACCTTAGGATGAGTGGGACATGTAGACTAATGTATAAAAACATCAAGAGAGACCCTAAAATCCTAAGGTAGAGAATGTTGTAAAAAGCTAGGGGCTGAGAGTCCACTCTTCTCTATTCACTGTAAACACCCTTTCTATCAATAAAAATTATCTTTTTCAATTTCCTAGTTTCCTTCTTGTTGATTCCCAAATATGCAAATTTCTTGGTTATATCAAGTGGCACCGTCTGTAGGAATCTGACGAGAAGCCAGCTCGCGCCGAAATGAACTCTAAACGGAAACTCTATTTTGAAGAGGAGGGAGGCGACTCTCCGCCAGCTCACTATTCGCCCTATGACTCTCGACCCTTGACCATGGCAGGGGAAGCGCAGCCAGGATAGGGGATAGAGGGCCGACGAGGGGGCTCAACCTGGAGGTCTTTGAAGCACAGCAGCAGGGAGCCTTGGAAAGTCTCAAATACTTGAAGAAGGGAAAAGCGCCAGCGAAAGGTTGGATCTTGAAAGGCAGCCTGTTGAAAGAGCAGTTAGGAAGGAAGTAGAGCCGGAAAGGCGAGTTTGGAGGCCAGGAAGGGTTCTTAGCGTAGTAGGGGTGGAAAGATACTCTTTCGCAGAAGATAGGGTCCCGACTCCCTTGAGCCCTGTGCTGACAGAGAGGGTTCTTCCTAAGACATTCAAGATGCCAATTTTGGATTCGTATTAAGGGGAAACGGACCCAGCGAGGCACATAGCCCATGTAAGGATCACTGTAGGGGCCCAGACTACGGATGATGACATCTTCAGTAGAATGCTAGCCTTGTCTTTGAGGGGCAATGCTCAAGACATGTACAACGACCTCCCGGCAGGATCCGTGACTTCTTTTGCAGATCTCTCAAGTAAGCTGGTGGACAGGTTCTGTGCCAGCACCCCTCCAAAGAGAGAGTCCGCATACCTATACCAGATAAGGCGTGAGGAGGACGAGACCCTACGGTCGTATATCACCAGGTTCAATAAAGAAACCATGAAGGTCAAAGACT
This sequence comes from Turnera subulata, assembly GCA_028386065.3. Classification (NCBI taxonomy): domain Eukaryota; kingdom Viridiplantae; phylum Streptophyta; class Magnoliopsida; order Malpighiales; family Passifloraceae; genus Turnera; species Turnera subulata. The sequence continues at coordinate 19,662 of JAKUCV010000321.1, read as the reverse complement.
GCAATATGGGAATCGTCATTGAAGCCTTAAAGAGGGGAAGCAGGGTCAATGATTTCTCGAAATCTTTGGCACGAAAGCCTCCGGAGGACATGGAACAGCTGATGAAGAGGGCTGAAAAGTTCATTAGGCAGGATGACGAATTCTGGTCGCTCCAGGCGGAACAGCGGGTATCAAGGAGGAATGACAAAGGGGCACCATCCAGAGATCGGGCGGGTCCGGATCGGGTGCCTGGGAAGAGGCGAAGGGACCCTGACGAGAGGGAGGGCCAGGGTCCAGGAAGGAGAGACGATGGTGTGGAACCAATAAAGTTCACACCACTGAATGCCCCGAGGGTTCAGATTCTGAATGTGATGACCATTGAGTACCGGAGAAACACACGTTGGCCTCGGCCGATGAGGAACCCAATGAGAGCCGATAGCGGGGCTCCCTATTGCAACTTTCATAAAGAACACGGGCATGAAGCTGAAAATTACAGAAACTTAAAATATGAAATTGAAAGGCTGATCCGAGAAGGACACCTGAAGGAGTTCCTCGTAGAGGCCCGGCAGCAACCTCAGATGCTAGAACAAGGTCCCAAGAGGAGTGAGGGACCGCAAGATGGCATGCGGAGAACGATTAATGTCATTGTGGGAAGCTCTATGGAGAGAGGCAGGAAAAGGAAAATTGAAGCAGGGAGTCTATTCCATGTGTTGGGAGTTGAGGAGAAAAATCAGGAGGTGACCTTTACCAAAGCTGACGTAGAAGGAACAAAGTTCCCGCATGGAGACGCCATGGTTATAGAGGTGGAAGTAGAGAGGTACGAAGTAAAAAAGGGTTCTGGTGGATACAGGAAGTTCTTACAACATCGTGGAACCTGAGATGATAGCTAAGCTGAGGATTAGGTCAGAGCAAATTCGAAGGACTCGTGTGGCCTTGTACGGTGCAGGTCGGAAATCGTTGGAGGTAAAGGGTACTGTGGAACTTTTACTCAGTCTTGGGAAGCACCCAGCCAGGAGGACAGAGGTGCAGAATTTCATTATCTGCGAAACAGGCACCGCCTACAATATGATTCTTTGGAGGACCTTCCTCTTGGACTTTGGGGCAGCATTGCATCATAACTATTTAGCCATGCGCTTCCCAACACAGGGGGGTATCGCTCTCATAAAAGGAGATCAGCGAATGGCAAGAAGGCTAGCAGCCCTAGATCAAGTAGGAGTGCCGGTAGGCCGTACAGAGGAGCAAGAGGAACCCTCAGAAGGGATTGAAACCCTAATGGTCGAGGGATCTTTTGGGGACGAGAAGAGGAAGGGTAGCATAGAGCCAGAGGAGACAATGCCCATTCTAGTGAAGGAAGAGGAATCGGGCAAGGTTACTCACAGGGGTGTCTCGATGAAGGAGAATGAACTCAGAATACTGCAAGAGCTATTAGGAGAGTACAAGGGGAATTTGCTTGGTCAGCAGCTGATATGCCTGGGATAGATCCTGAAGTAGCATGTCACAGGCTAAATGTGAGAGAGGGAGCGAAGCATGTCATCCAAAAGAAGAGGAAATTTGCTGCGGAAAGAGGAAGAGCTATCCAAGAAGAGGTAGACAAATTAATTGCAGCCGGAGCAATAAGAGAGGTGCAGTATCCGCAGTGGTTATCTAATGTGGTGTTGGTAAAGAAATGGCGCATGTGTGTAGATTTCACTGACCTAAATAAGGCCTGCCCAAAGGATTGTTATCTCCTCCCCAACATTGACCAGCTAGTGGATGCAGTGGCAGGGTACGAGTACCTTAGCTCCCTGAATACAAATTCAGGATATCACCAAATTCCTCTGCATGAAGAGGATCGGGAGAAGACCTCGTTCATCACGGATAAGGCAACTTACTGTTATGTTGTCATGCTATTCGGACTCAAGAATGCTGGAGCAACCTATCAGCGGTTGGTTAATAAAATCTTTTCTGCCCTCTTGGGAAGAAACATGGAAGCTTATGTCGATGACATCTTGGTGAAAAGCAGAACCTTTGAACAACATGTCAGTAATCTGAGAGAGGTCTTGGAGGTGCTGAAAAGGTATGGGATGAAGCTGAACCCTGCTAAGTGTTCTTTTTGTGTTAAGAAAGCAAAATTCTTGGGGTATATGGTGAGCAAAGAGGGCATCCAGCCGAACCCTAAGAAGATAGGGGTGCTGCTCGAAATGAGGTCCCCGAGAATAGTAAAGGAGGTAAAAAAAGTTGGCGGGAAGATTGATGGCTCTCAAGCGCTTTATCTCTAAGGCAACTGACATAGAGCTACCCTTCTTCGAGGTATTGAGGAAGGCGAGGAACTTTCAGTGGACGGAAGAGTGTGAAAAAGCGTTCGCTGAAATGAAGGATTATATGGCTAAAGCTCCAACCTTGGCAAGCCCAAAGGAAGGAGAACCCTTGTACTTGTATTTGGGTATTACAGAACAAACCATGAGCTCGGTGTTGGTGAGAGAGGAGTCAAGTGTGCACTACCCAGTGTATTACGCAAGTCAAGTCTTGTCGGGTGCGGAACCCCGGTATCCAAAAATTGAAAAGCTGGTGTATGCAATTGTGATGTCAGCTAGGAAAATGAAGCCTTATTTTCAGGCTCACAGAGTTATAGTGTTAACTGATCAGCCCCTGAGGCACATAATGCACAAGCCAGAAGCTGCAGGGCGCTTGGTAAAATGGAGTGTGGAGTTGAGTGAGCACGAAATCGAATTCCGCCCAAGAACAACCATTAAAGCTCAGGCCCTTGCTGATTTCTTGGCAGAAGGAATTTCCCCCTTAGAAGAGCCAACGGAGCAAATTCAAGGGGTGTGGAAACTTTATGTGGATGGAGCTAGTAGCAAGGAAGGTGCTGGGGCAGGAGTCCTCCTTAAAAGTCCTTATGAGGACACGGTGAGGTACGCCTTAAAATTAAATTTTGAAGCCACAAACAATCAAGCTGAATATGAGGCATTGCTAGCTGGTTTGAGGTTGGCAAAGGAGATAGGGGCTGGAAGGCTGGAAGTGCACTCCGACTCGCAATTGGTAGTGGCTCAAAGCACAGGAACGTTTGGGGTAAAGGAAACCCACTTGATGAAATATTCTTTGTTGATAAGGGGTGTGATGGATGAAATGAGGAAATAAGGATTGGAGGTATCTCTGGTGCACGTGTCGCGGGATCAAAATCAAGAAGCTAATACATTATCGAAATTGCTCTTGCAGGAGGGTACGGAGTTGCCAAAGGAGGTACTGATTGAAGAGATTGATAGACCCTCTACGGAGGAGAGAGGAAAATTGATGGTGGTAGAAGGCAAAAGCACCTGGATGGATCCATTTATCCAATACCTCGAAGAAGGGAAGGTTCTGGAAGAGCGTGAGGAAGCTAGGATGCTATTTTGGAAGGTTGGAAATTATGCTTGGGATGGAAAGCAGCTGTACAAGAGAGGGGTCAGAAGTCCATTGCTTAGATGCCTGACAGAGGCTGAGGGGCAAGAGGTGCTAAATGAAATTCACCAGGGTATCTGCGGGATGCACGTAGGGGCCCGGTCATTGACAAGGAGGGTAATCAAGAGTGGGTATTTCTGGCCCTCAATCATAACAGACTCCCAAGACTTGGTGAAAAAGTGCATCCCATGTCAGATTCATGGCAAGGTCGCAAGGAGCCCGTCGACATTGAGAAGTCATAGAGACTCCCCTTAGCCATTTGCTCAATGGGGAATGGATATCTTGGGTCCGTTCCTAGTGGCAAAAGATCGAAGAAGGTACGCCCTGGTGGTAGTTGATTATTTCACCAAGTGGGTAGAGGCGGTAGCTCTGGAGAAAACCACAGCCGAAAAGGTGGTCACTTTCCTCAAACGGAATATCTTTGGGAGGTTTGGAATTCCTTGTGCTATTATAACGGATAATGGGCCCCAGTTTGATAGTAAGAAGCTAAGGGAATTTTGTGAAGAGTTCGGGGTGAAGCTGAAATTCTCCTCTGTCAGCCATCCACAAACTAATGGCCAAACGGAGGTGTGAAGCAAAATCATTCTAGATGGAATCAGAAAGAAAATTGGGAAAGCAAAGGGTAACTGGCCAGAGGTGATGAAAGACGAGTTGTGGGCCTACAGGGTTACTGAGCGAACTACAAATGGAGAAACTCCGTATAGGATGGTTTATGGTATTGAGGCAGTGACCCCCGTGGAAATGAAGTTCAAAACGGCCAGAATCCAAGAGTTCATCCAGGCGAAAAATGATGAGGTGATGGAAGAAGAATTAAACCTCATTGAAGAAACCAATGATCAGGCTCATCAAAAGGCCATACTCCATAAGATAAAGGCAGAAAGGTACCATCATCAAGGCGGTAAAATGGAAAGTTCAGGTTACATGAACAGACAGTTGGCGAAATTAAAGATAAACAGCAAGGCCTAATTTTCCGCAGGGTCTTTGGAACCAGAGACAGGGCCCTGAGTACTGGCGGAGGGATCCTTAGAGTTCTGAACCAAGTCAGGAGGGCTGTCGTCTTCTTTCTCTAAGTCATCACCTAAAGGAGGAGAGTCAACCTCAGCTGCGTCGGGTACCTCTGGGGACTTGGAGTCCACTGGATCATCCTCTGGTTTGTCGCTCATAGTCCTTTCCTCATCCTCTTCATCAGAAGAGTCCTCAGATTTGTCCATTGAGACCATAGGAGGAGAATGGACGATTTTGGCGGTCAAAAATGAACCATCGTCATGCGGATACTTCTCACGAACTTGCTGGCGGTGAAATTCAGTAACCCTTTCCACGTAGCCGGTCACTTGAGCACCGAAGGAATTCAGAGTCTTCCCGAGGTCTGAAATTCAATCCATGTGAATTGATTTCTGAGCAGCAAAGGTCTCTCGAAGGACCTCAAGCTCTTTCTCAATTTTGCTTTCTCAGCAGCAGCAGCAGCAGTGGCCTTCTCCTCAATCGAACGGCGGCGGTCCTTCTCGTGTTTGGAAACAGTAACCAAGCGATTATACTTCTCTTCAAGTTCCATCTTTGCCAAATACATCTTCTGACTATGAGCTGTGATAGAATGAGCCCTAAAGGCAGTCTACAAATAATCAAAAGACAAAGCACTTAAAGCCAGGAAGAATATGGCCAAAGCCGTTGAAAGAAATTGGGGATCGGGAGCTACCTGGAGAATTGAGGCAATAAGCGAAACAAAGAGGTTAGGAGGAACCTCCTCGTACTTCTTCTGAAGGTCAGGACAGGAATCAAAGACCCGGCAACAGAAGGTGGACAAGGCATGTTCGGGCATCCCTCTAGGAGCAGAGCTGTCCATTACCCGGATGAGGTCCGGAAAATCCATGTCATTCAGGTCCTCGGCCATTAAGGGAACGCCGGAGCAAAGAGTCGAACCATAACCAGAGGGAAGGGGCTTGCTAGAGGAAGCCTTGGGAGGATTCCCCAAAGGAAGGAGGTTGACCTCGGACTTGCACTTCTTTTTGCTCAAATCCGCAGGTTGGACAAAGAAACCTTTCTTGGAGCTACTACGGGTCTGACGTTTGGAAGCCCCCGGAACAGGGGAGGGTGACAGGACACCAGCCGCTTGATCAATCAATGCACGGAGGGTAGCTGAACTATCAGTGCCGTCAATGTCAATTGGGAGAGCAAGAGACCCCAAAAGCGAGTCCTCCTGTTTGCGCACCTTCTCCCGAAAAGGAGATACGACTTGGGACCATAGGGATTGGTTCCGCTTTTCTCCCACCATGGTAGGCTCAAGATCTGCAAGCTCAGCAAGGGACAGGGTGGTTTGGATACCTTTGAGAGCTGCATGAGGACGTAAAACAAAAAAAAAACGTCAGAAGAGGGATCTGCAACAAAAAGCAACTAAGCCAAGCAAAATCAATAAGAAGCAGGTAGGCAAGAAGGTAAAGGGACCTCCAGAACCCAGGACCACTTCTGGGATCAGGCCCCTCTTCTGAGAAAAGAAGAGAATATTATGGCCCCATTTGTCGCGCTTCAAAACTTTATACGAAGCTTCCTCAGATGCGGAAAGCTTCCCAGGGACAGACCGGCTGGAATCAAAAGGGCGAACGTGGTTTGGAAAACCCAATATTTCCTCAACAGTCCCCTCGTGCACAACCACCTTTACGACACCTTGCTTAAAGGGTTTCTTGCCTTTAGAAACGTCGCTAAAATGACCCTGAGCACTGCGTCGACAGCAGCAAACGATCTCAGAACTCTCTTCGTTTAGATTCTTAAGTTGAAAGAACTTAAAGAAGACAGGGACGGTGGGAGCAACTTTGTGAATAAAACACCATAACTCAAAGGCGACGAAAAAGAACCAGGACAGGGGAGCCAACTGAATAGGGGCAACCTCAGCCGTCTTGAAAAAATCCACCACAAAAGGGGAAAACGGAAGCGTGACCCCATAATCAATCACTAAGCAGTACATGAGAAACTGGTTATGGCGAGGGTAGGAGCGGAAGGATTCCCCATGGCAGGCAGATCTGAGTGAGAACTGTCCCTTAAGAGAGGAAGGGACGAACTTCTCCTCATAGGAAGCCAATACCGAAGTCTCAAGAGGGATGGCCAAGTCATCAACGGACATTGTAAGCGGTGAAAGGAAGAGAAACAGGGAAGAAGATAAGAAAGGAAAACGAGAGGGAGGTGGAAAAAAAGAGGAGGAGAAAAATAAATATAAAAGAGAAGAAAGAAAGAGATAAGAAGGAGTAACCTACCCGGAACCGTCCAGAACTGCCAATAGGAACCGAAGGCGCGGACCCTAAAAAGAACACAGGGAAACGGCAAAGAGATGGGGAAAGTGGAACCGTCGGATTCGAAGGAAACCCTAGAGACCAGCAAGTGAAGGGGTTAAAGGGAAATTCAAAATTTGAAGAGGCGAAAAAGACGGAACCCTTAACCCTCCACTTGAGGGGCTCTTGGTATGGACGGGCCCATCATGGAGAAGGCCCAATGTAATGAGGAGACCCGGACCCAGCAGAAGAAGGAAGGGGGAAGGTCCATCTCGCGGAACCCAGACGTCATAGGAGAACGTCAGCAAATAGGGCCCCTGTGGAATATTCTTGAGCAGCTGAAATATGGAGGACAGTTGTACAAGAGGTACCTTGCTGAAGAGGAATAAAGAAGAGCCACACGATGTGGGGAGATGGATGCGAATAGTGACCTTAGGATGAGTGGGACATGTAGACTAATGTATAAAAACACCAAGAGAGGCCTTAAAACCCTAAGATAGAGAACGTTGTAAAAAGCTAGGGGCTGAGAGTCCACCCTTCTCTATTCACTGTAAACACCCTTTCTATCAATAAAAATTATCTTTTTTAATTTCCTAGTTTCCTTCTTGTTGATTCCTAAGTATACAAATTTTTTGGTTATATCACCCATCAATTTGTAAAAAAGATTTTATATACCGATATAAATTTGAACCATGATAAGTAGTTTTATTATTTTTTTGGAAGAATATCTACCAGCATTCTGGTTATACATAAAATCCTATGGCAAATAGTGCAATTATATGTCCTCTATCACCATTGCTCCTTTAGCTCTCATGTAAGTGATCCATCAATGCTCTCCTCCATTTTCCAGTCTATTTTCTAAGTTAGAGCCAATTGCTCTACATAGTTTACATAATAGCGACGGATCCAAAAACAGTATTCTTAGAGGGGTAAAAAAGTAAAATGAAGTTAGGGGATTAGGATTTGTAACTAACTACCATTAAGATAAACATCATTTTGTGTAAAGGTGTATATTCAAAATAGTTCATTTGAGAAATTTGTGTCCACCACTCATAGCTACCTAGTTTGAGTTATACAATCTAATTCATAAGTTGGGGCGTTTCTCCTAAAAAACAGGGGTATCTTTACGCGATATGGCATGCTTGATATGGAATTGTCGAGGAGTAGGTTCTTCCCTTACACAGAATAGGTTGTCGAATCTCAAGCTCAGTTTAGCCCTAAGATTGTTTTTTTAATATAAACAAAACAACAGCAGAAGAGGCTTGAACGGAAGAGAAGGAAGTTTGGGTATCGAATAGCGGAGCATGTGCATCCAATTCGAAGAACAGGAGGATTAGCAATGTGGTGGCGAGAGCTGGAAGTTTGCACCGTGAAGAAAAAATGTGTTAATTTTCTACACCTGCAGAGCGCATTCCTAAAAAAGGAACCTTTTTCCCTAACCTGTGTGTATGGACCTCCTCGAGCGGTGGATCGCATGGCCTTCAAGGCAGAAGTAGTTAGGCTCTATCTGCCGGTAGATACTGGGTGGGTCTAGAGGGGGTGATTTCAATGCTTTGTTAGAAGAGGATGATAAGGTAGGAGGGGCTCCAGTCTCTCTTACACAAACAAGAGATTTTGTTGAATTCATGATGGAGTGTGGAATGCTGAAGACTGAGAGTTCAGGCCATAAATTCATGTGGAATAACAACAGGGCGAGAGACGAAAGTTGTGAACACCCAAATTTGACCCACGAACATTTTATTAACTTAGGTTCTAGATGTATCCAAACCACAAGATTAATGAGATGATTTAGTCTTTGGATAGGATATATTTAGAATTTATTTTAAATGAATGTGCATATTTTATACATTGAACCTTGTTACGTGTTGGAGTCCAAGGGTTATTGAGATGATTTAATCTTAGGATGGAAATATGTGCTAATGTTTGATTTAATAGAATATGTTTTGTTTTGTTTACTTGGGCTTTTTGGATATTTTTTAACCCAATAATATTGAAATGATTTACTTTTGGATTAAAATTTGATTTAGAGGCTTAGGTTAATAAAGCTTGGATCCTCCAGAGTTTATTGGCCCAAAAACACTTTTCTTGCAGCTCAAATTTAGCTCTGATTTTCGTGCAAAATCAGAATTAAATTTATTTTTCTTATAGAAAGTATGTTTTTGGTAAAAGAGAGTTGATTTGGAGCTAATTAGAGATAAATAGGGTATTTTAATTTAATTGGAGTGATTGATAGGAGTGACCAGCAAGAATGGAGTGATTCTTGGTTTGACAACTTTAATTCCACGCTTAAAATCAATCAGATCCAGAATTAATGGTGATTGGGATCCAAAAGGAAAGAGTAACAGTGCTTGGCGGTCATCGAAAAGTGCTTGGCGGTCATCCAAAATTGCCTGGTGATCATCCGGACATGACCACCAGGCGTGGCTGCCATGTCGACATGACCGCCGGGCACCTACCATTCATGTTACGCGATTTTCGACTGTTAATTCGATTCCACACAATTTTTTGTCAGATTTTTAGCAAGAATCCCACTCATTATGAGGTCTATGAACCCTGTACTCCTTGAACTTTATAAATACAGTCTCCCATTCACATCCAAAGCAGATAATCATCTAGACACACACACACCCATAAGCTTAGAAAGGCTTGGAGAAACTCTACTTCTCTAAACCCTAAAAAACACTCTCTTTATTGTTATTCTGGAAGAATCCCGTGGATTTTTGCATTATAGGGCATCAAGGTTGAAGTGTAGCAACTGATCAAAGAGGAGGAAAGCAATCAAAGGCCATTAGGAAGGCAAGAACATGAAGAACCCGAGTGGAGGTTCTTGATGCGTGCAGTCCTAGAAAATAATTCATATCTCGAGTTCTAGAAGTTGGATTGCTACAATCTTGTACTCTCTGGAAAGTTAAAAGGAGATCTCCAACTTTGTTGTTGAGCTTAGAAGCTGAATTGGCCAGTTTTACTGTCTAAAATCCAGTCGAAGACGACCTATAGATTCTGTCCAACAACCAAGGTAAGTACTCTAATCCCTTTTTTATTGTGAATCTCATTGATTGCTGATGATTTGATGATTTGATGTTGCTGAGATGTTTACTGCTGATACGATGATGTGATTTGTGTTGATGAACCATTAGAACTACTTGGCTTTGACCCCAGTCACTCGGTACGTAAGTAGTCTCTAGTTGTCAATGAGATGCAAGCCAAATCTTCTTCTTCTCCCCTTCTCTTTATTTTCCACACATGCACACTCACACCAGGCACACTTGCATTTTACAATTGCACATAGTCTCGACCCAACAAGGATGGGTGACTAACACCTTCCCATCTGTGACGAACCCACGATCCCATGACTTTGGTTCGCCATGACCATGTAGCCTAAAGGAGTCACATGAAGGTTTTTCCCAAGTTTTGTCCTTAATAAAATTTGGGTGGCGACTCCAATGTCATAGGATTGACCCGAGGAAGAAGGTGAAAAGGATTAGGTGAGTAGGCCCAAGTGATTTTGGGTCGGGTATTCACAGTTGGCGACTCCGCTGGGGAAGTAGTGGGTTCAAGAGACTTTGTGCAATTGTTGAATCTTGTGTGCCTTTTATTTGTCATCATAAGTGCCTTACATTCATGACAATTTATGTGAAGCCTTTACCGTAAGAGGGCGAGGGAATCCAAATCCGCTACATGCTTTCCTTAAACGATAGTGGTTTGAGTGAACCCGTTTCTCGATGCTTAGCAATGATGGGGATTAATTGGCCTTGGACCTCATGCGATATCCTTTATCACATGTGAGTAGGTCAGCCTATTCCCTAGCTGTAATCTTTAGCCCCCAACCAACTGCATACCCTGAGCATCTCATGCATAATGAATCAATAAGTGGTATGTGCGTGTGTGTAATATGTGTTCTTGTAGGCATTATGTGTAAGTTGTGTTTTTTTTTGGATTCGAGTCTATGTATGCATCGTAGTGTCATAATAAAAACAAGAAAAAAGAAAAAAGAAAATTTGAAAGAAAAAGTAAAAAGAAGGAAAGATGTGTGGGCATCACAAACTCTAGGGATGTAAGTGTACATGCATAAATCAATGATGATTTTTTTTTTATATTGTCACCCCGGTTGTCATGTATATTTGGTCAGTCTACCTTATTTTAGGGAATCCACATTTGCATACATTAAACATTGCATTACATGCATTTCAAAAAAAAAAAACTCGAACTAAAGTGTAACACTTTCTTTTAAATCCTCGTTTTCCTGTTTTTAAGTCTTATAAACAAAAACGAGGAGCAACTATTTTTGAAAAAAAATATTTTGCGAATGTATTCTGTCACATCTTTCTACCACCAAAGCATTTTAAAATAAAACAAAGCTCAAATCTAGGATTCTTGATGGCTATGAACCTCATTTTATGAAAGGCGTATCTAGGGGGCACCATGAGTGGAAAAGAAGTACAAACCGAGAGAGTAGATTTGATGAAGGAGTTGATGATCGAATTAGACGATGTTGATTTGAGGGCGCTTATCGACGAAGTTAGAGCAAGAAAATTTGAGTCTAATGGAGGAAACGAGGGGCAATCCTCGAAGCAAGGAGTAGAAAAAGCTGAGGGGAGGGACTAAGGGTTTCCGATAAGGACAGGCTCAAGAAGCTCGAGGACATGGTGAAAAACATAAAGAGAAAAGAAGATGACTGGAACTTGGATCGATTATCACTACTCCCTAAAGCCCGTCTAGCCGAGAAGTTTAAGATGCCTGACATGGAAAAATTCAATGGGACCAGGTGCCCCATAACCCATCTAAAGATTTACGTGAGGACGCTGCAACCTTTGGGGATAGGGCCTGAGATGATGGTCCAATTGTTTCAGAGAACTTTGTCCGAAGCTGCCTTGAAATGGTTCATGACTTTGGATGAGAACCAAATTGGCTGATGGGAGGATATGTGTGAGGAGTTCATGAAACAATACAACTACAATACTAAAGTGGATGTGACCAAGAGGGACCTCGGGACAACCAAGCAAGGGGTCCAGGAAACATTTTCGGCCTTCATCTCAAGGTGGCGCAGCAAGGCCTCTTTGATGGTGGATAGGCCCACGGAGGAGGATCAAGTGCAAATGGTGATCAAGAACCTTCAGCCAGTTTACTATGACCACATGGTGGGCAACTATTATGCCAACTTCAAGGCTCTGATTGGGACGGGAATTCAATTAGAAGATGCCATAACATCTAGAAGGGTCAAGGTTGCTAGACATGCTCCACCTCAAGGGTATAATTACAAAAGGACGATTGAAGTCAATAATGTGGATGCAGATGCACTTCGTCTGGTCATCCCACCAAAGAGAGAGTTCACTCCATTGCCCATGCCCATTGGAGAAGTATTCAAGCAATGCCTAAACGGCGGATTGTTGAAGCCTCTAGAGCCGAAACCATATGCAAACCCCGCAGCTAATCAAAGCAAATATTGTCAGTATCACCAGACTCAAGGACATACAGTTGACAAATGTGGAAGCTTGCGCCATGCCATTCAGAACTTGATTGATAAGGGGTTGCTGACAATGCCTACCATGCATAGATATTGATAAGAATCGAGAGTAGAGAGACTAAATTTTCATAAAGAGTGATGGTTTAATCCCATAAGACTCACTTTATTTTCAAGCATTTGAATAATTGTACCTTTTAGCTCCTCTCAAGGAATAAAATCTTATTCCCTCATCTTTGTGTGGCAAAAATTTAACAAATTTTCATGAAAGTCCATTGACTTAACTTGAGGACCTTCCAATGAACTACGAAGACCTGATTCTATGGGTGTAACCCATTCCTACCTAAACACTTACATTTTTAAACCTTCAAACACAAACCCAAGTTAACCTTCAAACATCTATCCATTCCAACCTCTATGTAGACCCCATCACATTCACCTTGAACACTTGTCTAAAAGAATTGCTTCCCGAAAATGAATCTACGTTCCTAAAAAGTTTTATCCAAATGCACATGTTCAAAAGGGTCATTCCCCTCGGAAAAAAAAAGTTGAAAAAGAAAAAAAAAGAAAAAGAACGAGGAAAGGAAAAGTGACCCTTAGTGCCTAAATGATTGATTCATCACCCATTTTTTTTTTGAAATCAGGAGGAAGCCATGAATGAAAAAGACAAGTGTTCTCCTACAAACCTACCAGATTCGACTTCCCACAAGACACTATCTTGATAAACATCTCAAATCAAACACCACATCCACAGATACGTAGGTAACCCGGCAACGGGCTCGGTCTAATCGGTTCTTAGGTTGGTTCAATGGACAAGAATGGAGTTTTTTCTTGCATCTCAAGGTAAAATATGCCACAAGGGTATTCAAATGCAAATTTTTCAGACTCTGACTCTCAAGATCGACAAAGTGTCATTTCTTTCTCTCAAGCACACTTTTTCTTCCTTAAGGTTGTTATTTGGTCTTCTGCCAGCTCTGATTATCCATTCACCTACCTCTTCAACAGCTTCTCAGGCATATCTCCTATGACACATCATGATTGTATCCCTCCAACTGCTTGTGGTTGCTACTCCCTTGAAAAAGGCGAATAAAAGAAAAGAGAATTAAAAAAAAAAAGAAAGTCCGCTAGGTTGAAAACCCGAAAGGGCGGCCTAGGCAAAAGTTAGGACACGCCTGCTAGATCGAAAACCTGAAAGACGATCTAGGCAAAAGTTAAGGCAAAAAAGGGAGAGTAGCCACTGGCCATAAAAGGAGTGCCTGAACCTTATCCGCTCTCACAAAGTCTCCTTACCTCCGACCCCTTCGCTTCGCAAGATGATCTTTCATGCACCTAGAATTTTTTAGTCGACCACTCATGGGGTTCTTATTTGAAAAAAATTGTTCATGGTCAATTGAGAATCCTTCACATGAAGCTTTAGTATTTTTGATGGAATATTCTCCTTTTCCTCAAGTTGCTTAACTTTCAATTTGGCTCGAATGTTTTTCAAAGCTCATGCATCATTAGGAGCACTTGCATCCAAACACATCATGTAGACGTAGATGGCACTTGCATTCGAAAAGAAAGAGAAACAAAAAAAAAGCAATAAACACATCATGTAGAAGTAGAGGGCACTTGCATCTAAAAACAAACATGTAGAGACTAGGGGCATCCCCATGCATTGAAAAGACAATAAATTTTAGACATGCTCATGCATCACTTAGACATAGACATGGATTCCTTTGATAAGGTAGATTTAGTTGAAGAAAAATGAAAGGGGGAACATAAAAAAATTCATCATTTTGTGTAGACTTACACGTCCTAGAGTTAATGGCCGAAAGGGCATGGCATGCCTGATTTATTTAGACGATATGGGTTTTAGACCAATGGGCATGTCGTGCCCGCACTCTAGATATAGGTGCTACAACTACGTGTAGACACCAAGGGCATGTTGTCCTAAGAATACATGAATTGATAATTGGGCATTCTCAATGGGATGAGTTGTAAGGCCTAGTTTTTGTTTGAAATTTCGATCCAATGTTGCTTTGGGCATTCTCAATGGAACGATTTGTTAGGCCAAACCTGAAATAATGCTAGGGCACGGTATCCGAACCTGTGTTGATTATGGACTAGTGAGCTTGAGAAATAGAGTAGACTTCCAGTTGTGGATAAGGGGCATGTTCAGCCTCAAAATTTAAGATCTCTTGGTCCCTCTTTTAGTCGCTTGGCTATACCCTCATGGATAAGATCTCTTGGTCCCTATCTTAGTCGCTTGGCTATATCCTCATGGTTAAGATCCTCATGGATAAGATCTCTTGATCCCTCTCTTAATCGCTTGACTATATCCTCATGGATAAGATCTCTTGATCTCTCTCTTAGTCACTTGGCTATATCCTCATGGATAAGATCTCTTGATCCCACTTTTAGTCGCTTGGCTATATCCTCAAGTTTTAAGATCTCTTGGTCCCTCTCTTAGTCGCTTGGCTTACATCCTCATGGATAAGATCTCTAGATCCCTCTTTTAGTTGTTTGGCTATATCCTCATGGATAAGATCTCTTGATCCCTCTTTTAATCGTATGGCTATATCCTCAAGGATAGGATCTCTTGGTCCCTTCTTCTAGTCCCTTGACTATATATTCTCGCGAATAAGATCTCTTGATACCTCTTTTTAGTCTCTTTGACTATATCCCTCTAAGAAAGACAGACGATGGTATGAAGGCGAATCATCCCGATTGATGTGAGAATACATAACCAAACCTCTCTTAGGGTACCGTGCCGATAGTGCATTAGAAAAGAAATCCCAAGCATGATAGATTTTCAAGAGAGAAAGGAAAGTTGTTCCAGGGAGGAGATAAATCCTTAACCAGTTTCTCCATGAAGGAGATGATTCCCACAAGCCGAGGACCCAGCCTTCACAAACCCCGGGATGAGATAATTTCCGGCCTCGAGGGCCAGTCCCTCACAAACTTTCAGGATGAGATGATTCCTGAAGTGGAGCATCGGATGCTTCAACCTTTAGCATACACACACTAATCACATCATTCAGTAGCAAACATTCACAAATTTGGTTGTTCCTTTTTTGTGTTGTTTCGTCTTTAGTATCTAAACACTCATCAATGAGGGGCACCTGTGAACACCCAAATTTGACCTACGAATATTTTATTAACTTAGGTTCTAGATGTATCCAAACCACAAGATTAATGAGATGATTTAGTCTTTGGCTAGAATATATTTAGAATTTATTTTAAATGAATGTGCAAATTTTATAAATTGAACCTTGTTATGTATTGGAGTCCAAGGGTAATTAAGATGATTTAATCTTAGGATGAAAATATGCGCTAAGGTTTGATTTAATAGAATATGTTTTGTTTTGTTTACTTGGGCTTTTTGGATATTTTTTAACCCAATAATATTGAGATGATTTACTTTTGGGTTAAAATTTGATTTAGAGGCTTAGGTTAATAAAGCTTGGATCCTTCAGAGTTTATTGGCCCAAAAACACTTTTCTTGCAGCTCAAATTTAGCTCTGATTTTCGAGCAAAATCAGAATTAAATTTATTTTTCTTATAGAAAGTATGTTTTTGGTAAAAGAGAGTTGATTTGGAGCTAATTAGAGATAAATAGGCTATTTTAATGTTAATTGGAGTGATTCATAGGAGTGACCAGCAAGAATGGAGTGATTTTTGGTCTGACAACTTTAATTCCACGCTTAAAATCAATCAAACCCGGAATTAATGGTGATTGGGATCCAAAAGGAAAGAGTAACAGTGCTTGGCGGTCATCTAATTGTTAGAACTCTTGCCTCCTTGTTTCATTTCAGAGTTTTGATAATGACAAACCTTGGCTCAATTGATGACAACCTTGAAGCAAAAAGAAATCAAGCAAACAAGTGCTCAACCAAAGTGATCAAGAATTCAAGAGAAGATATGATCAAGAGTTGAAGTACTAGAAGAGCAAGAGAAGTTAGGACCCATTTGTACAGGGTAAAACACTCAACTTCTCTTAGGCATTGGCTCAAAATAAAACAAGTTTTACTCATGCATTTCATAGCATCATTTCAATCACAAAGTTGTGTTTCTAGTCCAAAACATCGATGTTCTGAAAGCAAACATCGATGTTCTATTTTTCAAAGATTTCCAAAATTTGGCAGTAGGAAAATAACATCGATGTTGGCATCCTAAACATCGATGTTCTTGTGACCGTTGGTCAAAACATCGATGTTTACAATCCAACATCGATGTTCATGAAAACTGTCTTTGAAACATAATTTTGCCGAAGCCAAAAAACATCGATGTTGGACAATACAACATCGATGTTTCACAAA
>JAKUCV010000320.1:67925-92810 GCA_028386065.3 Turnera subulata | reverse complement strand
GTACGACGTTCGATGGCTGCTGCTTTCTTCTCCACCTGACTCCGGATCCATACCACCGATGCATGTGCATAAGTCTTCCGCTGCTATTCTATTGCTTATATTGTTGTACTGCTGATTTCCTGTGATATGTATATTACTGATACTATCTGCTGCTGCTGAGAGCACTGTGTTTGGATTGAATAATGGTCCCCGAGTGTGGTTGACAGTTGTATTTGATGATTTGCTGTTGTATAATATTTGCACGTTGTACTGTCTGTTCTATCAATATGAATAGTTTCGGCACGTGTTTACTGTGTTACGGTAAATACGGGTCGGGGCGCTTCAGTATCAATTTGGAATTGGAATTGAATTCAAATCATTAAAATTTTAGAATTTGAATTCATTCCCATATTTGGTATATTTTTTTAATAATGAGGAATTGAATTCAATTCTAATGTTTGGTATAAATCAAATTATCAATTGAATTGCTAAAATTACCTAAGTTGTCCTTTTACTAAAAAAAATTAAAATAAGAGTATAGGGTCATTTTTGTCATTTAGACATACCAATATTTATCCAATGGAATTGAATTCCAAATCCGATATGTTTTGCTTGGATTTGAAATATTAGCAAAATATTGCTCCAAAAATAAAAAATAGAATTCAATTCTTATTTTAAGTGAAGTAGAATTATACCAAACTAAGGAATTGATTTCAATTCTTGGAATTGAATTCAATTTCATGATACCAAACAGAGTGTAAAGGAAGGTGAAGTGCAGATATCGCCAGTTTTTATTCCTTATGTGGTGTTTATTACCATTAAGGCTGAATTGGAGGTAGTGCAGGTGTTGCAGCAGTACTGGTGGCCTAAGGTCGAAGTGAATCTTCCCCATTGTTCGTGTACGTGATACTATATTCGTGACTTACTGGAAATTAGCATCGGTGCATGGAAGGTTTCGTCTGTTTCTCATATTCATCGTGGGGCAAATTTGGCTTGCAAAAAATCTGCTTTCACATGCGTGATCACTCATTGTTCTATCAACGTCCTGCTAGCTGGAGCAGAAGCTGTCTAATTAATCCTTACTCTATAGCCAGATATTCGTACGTATCAATACAGACAATTTTGTTCTGATAATCATAATTTCTATTTTCATTTGTAGTTTACTGTGGTAGAAAGTTACGTAACTCACATATACATGATTAATATAAGCGACTCCCAATAAAGAACGCTTCAGTTCGGTAGGAACGTTCATATGAAAAAAAATAGTTCGGTAGGAACGTAACGTAAGGTAATTGGGCACTGAGCATTAATGTTTATTAATTAAGAAAAGTTCGCACTTAGCTCATCTGATCTTGCCAAGACTCCGTTCCATGATTCTTCTTCTTCTTTTTTTTTTATCTTATAGTTCCATGATTATCCATGGATATTATTATCATTAGGGAAAGAAATAGCATATAATTAACATACGGGAGAGATGCTCATCTAGAAAGCCTCTATATATATTAATCCTCCCATGTGGGTGTTACAAAGTCTAAGTTCGTTATCTTTAGTTGTGTTTCTTTCGCCTTAAAAAATAAAAATCAAATCCCCAACTGTCCTTGCACTTTGTAGTTCAGTGGCAACTTCAGATTGGGTTTCAAAGGGTTGGGAGTTCCATCTGAATAATAGGTGGGATTGAGGGTGATTTTGGGTGTGAATCGTGTGTAGTTTATAATTTTCAATGTAACCAAAACAAAAACTAAACCAAACTCTCCATCACGTGCTATAATACAAACAACATTTCAATTTGCATCCAATCAATAATTTTTTTTTACTATGGAGCCATGGAGGTGAGAAAATCCCTAATATATAGAGAAATGTTTAGGTTTCGCACGATCAGAGCTGACCAGGATTAATTATGATAGAACACCTGAATTTTTTTTTTTTTNGTAGTTCAGTGGCAACTTCAGATTGGGTTTCAAAGGGTTGGGAGTTCCATCTGAATAATAGGTGGGATTGAGGGTGATTTTGGGTGTGAATCGTGTGTAGTTTATAATTTTCAATGTAACCAAAACAAAAACTAAACCAAACTCTCCATCACGTGCTATAATACAAACAACATTTCAATTTGCATCCAATCAATAATTTTTTTTTACTATGGAGCCATGGAGGTGAGAAAATCCCTAATATATAGAGAAATGTTTAGGTTTCGCACGATCAGAGCTGACCAGGATTAATTATGATAGAACACCTGAATTTTTTTTTTTTTCTACAATGGTCAGGGTGCACTTTCCAAAACGCAAAGATTACGACGCGGACCACTCCAAGCCCTAATTGTTTCAGGAAGAGGCACTGTACGTGGGGAAAAAAGTGTGGACAAGAATGAGGTCCATGATCCTGATTCCTGTCAGGATCTGTCTTAATGTTGTATTAGTCTTCGTAGAATATTGTATGGGCATGTTTACATCCGCGCAAGTATCCACATGGGAGACATATAATTTATGGTTGCAATTCTTCGTAGAAATATATAATTTATGGTTGCAATTCTTCGTGGTTATAATATATATAATTTATAATTTATGGTTGAAAAACATGCCGTTTGTGAAGAAGGATAAACACGAAGAATTGCAACCATAAATTATATATTTCTAGTCTCTACACGTCTCTTTCTTTGGCACTTGGTTTTGCTAGGAGAAATTAAGCCGCCAGACATTAATTAGACATCATAGTACCGGGTTAGTTTGTCATCATGCAAAACATCCATGTCCCACCCACACTGTGTGCGGGAAAAGGAAGGAATCCTCCTTGTTCATATATGCTGATCACTTCAGACATAAATCTTGAAGGATTTCTTTTGCTTCTGTTCCAGTGTATAATCGTAATTTTTCCCCAAAACAAAAATTTTTGGGCTATCGAAAGGATTTAATTCAACCTTAGGGATTGCACTACCATTGAGATCTTGGATTGGAGTCTCATCTTGTCCGCTAATATTACACCAAAAAAAAAAATCTGTACTGCACTATGACAGTGGAGAATGCCACTTTCGATGTAACTGTCTGTTAGGTAATAATATATATCACTTTCAGATTCAAGAAAAAAGAATGTCATGAATCACGTTGTCCTTGGGTTTTTGGGTTTTTTTGGGTCCCAATGTTTAGTGGTTTGGCCAATTTGGTACCCCGACATTTTTTTTGCCGGGCAGGTACCCCGACTTTGCATGACAGGCCAAACGTGATCCCCCGGTCAGGTACCTGCTGACGTGGAGGGCTGCCCGGATTTGGAGTTTAGGGGATGCTTCAAAACGACACCGTATCGCACCAAAACGACGTCGTTTTCACGTGTTGAGTGGACACGTCAGATCCATGTGTCCCTATAGGCCACGCATGTTACCAACCCGATTCCTTC
Source organism: Turnera subulata (assembly GCA_028386065.3). NCBI lineage: Eukaryota > Viridiplantae > Streptophyta > Magnoliopsida > Malpighiales > Passifloraceae > Turnera > Turnera subulata. The sequence goes on along the minus strand of JAKUCV010000320.1, from coordinate 89,447 downwards.
AACCGCTCCAAAAACCCGCCCGGAAACCATTGACAACCGGTTTGAAATTTTATATTAAAAAACTGTTGTTAGTCTTCAATTATTTTCCTTTTCAAATTTTCCTTTACTTTAACTCTTTTTCCTTTTTTTTCTCAATATGTCTTAGTCTTCAATTCCTAAAACTTCATCTTCCCCACTATCAATTGCTTAAATCCCTCCCACCACCTCCACTGTCGTCGTGGGTCAAAAGTAAAAACCTCCATACTTGACGCCAAATCCACCGTGCTTGTCGTCGAGAAGCTGGGCCAGGTGGGTCTCGATCTGCTGAAGGACTTTGCGAACGTGGACTACTCTTATAACCTCTTGTCGGAGGAGCTCTGCACCAAGATCCCGCTCTGCGACGCGCTGATTGTGCGAAGCGGGACCAAGGTCACCCGCGAGGTGTTCGAGTCCTCCGCTGGGAGGTTGAAGGTTGTCGGGAAGGCTGGCGTCGGGATTGATAATGTGGATCTCGCAGCGGCAACCGAGCACGGGTGCTTGGTGGTTAACGCGCCGACTGTCAACACCGTCGCGGCGGCCGGGCATGGGATCGCCCCCGAACCTTGTCCCCGTCCACAGCCCTGAGATTCGCCGTCGACAAGACACTGTTACAGCGCTGCAACAACCTCTCCTCCTCCTCAAGGCTGGTCTCGCCGTTGTGCTCCACAACGCCTACAGTGCCATCAAGGAGTCCGTCCACGCCTACATCACCCGCGCCGGCGCCCACGTCTTTGAGGTCCCCCTCGCATTCCCCGTCACCTCAGCATCATCGGGCAGGCCAAACATGACGAGGACGAAGCGCCACTACCTCCTTCTCCTTTCCCCAACACTCTCAGTCCGATGACCCCCATGGCTTCAAAATTGGGGATTTAGGGATTGGCTTGGGGTTGGGAATTTTGGTTATATGTCTTGATGGAGAAAGATTTGGGATTTTTTGGTGAAGAGGGTGGTGGTGGTTGGAGATTGAAGAGGAGGGTGGCTGTTTGAAGAGGAGGGTGGAGAATGGTGTGGTGGTGGATGTGGTGTGGTGATGGTGGTTGCCTGGTTGGTGTTGGTGTTGGTCTTGGTCTTGTTGATGGTGGTGGTCGTTGTCGTAGAAGTGTTGTTCTTTTTCTCTGTTAAAATTATCTTTGTGTATTTATTAGTTATTACTGTTTTTAAAAATTTAACAATATGCTTATTAGAAATTAATAAAAAAGATATAAATAGAGAGGGAAATTAATATTTACTCATTTTTTATATTTTTGAAAATAAAATTTAATTAAAAGAAAAAAAATAATTAAATAAATAATCAATACCGAGTCGGATTTCATTTCGGTACCATCAGGTTTCGGGTCGATTGGGTGAAAAACCCGGTGTTGGTAACATGCGGAGCCCATAAAGACACATGGATCCTACATGTCCACTCAACCCTTTAAAACGACGTCGTTTTGTCACGAGACGACGTCGCTTTGGAACACCTCCCCAATCTGAAATCCGGGCAGCCCTCCACGTCAGCAGGTACCTGACCGGGGGATCACGTTTGGCCTGCCCATGCAAAGTCGGGGTACCTGCCCGGCCAAAAAAATGTCGGGGTACCAAATTGGTCAAACCACTAAACATTGAGACCCAAAAAACCCAAAAACCCCGTTGTCCTTCGGGTTTAAAATTAAATCCCACAATGTCATGTCTGTCATGGGCCAAACACCACATGAGACTGTAGTAGACAGTAGACATCTTTTCAAAAATGTGTAGCACGCCCCACTTCACAGGGATAATGGCTGCAAAAGTCCTAAAACTTTAGGCCTGATCTCATTTGAGTCCTAAAATTTGTTATTTGACCAAACAAGTCCTAAAACTTTAGGCCTGATCTCATTTGAGTCCTAATTTTTGTTATTTGGCCAAATAAGTCCTAAATCTTTAATTATGAAGTCTATTTGAGTCCTAAGTTAAATTTCTATTAGTTAAAGCCGTTAATTTGGAAAAAAAATTATTGACATGTGGTCATAATGACCATAATGGCTATGGACCCATATAGATACTGATTATTTACACTACACTGCATTTGCTAAATTCTCCATAAAATTTTTTCGCACCTGATAATTTCTTTTTTTAAAACCATATCAAACTTATGGCTATATTGCATAATTATGATCAATTTTAAAACTTGCAATTAAGAAAAATTATAATTATTTTTTTTATAAATTAAACTTACTTAAAGACTATCATGTAAAAATAAAATAACATAATTTTAGTTATAATTTTCTTGTGGGTTAACTAAAAAAAAATTCAGTATCCAAAATATTTGACCAAATACTATAGAATATCTCTCCTACTTATGTTTTTGTTAGTAACATGCGATGGTTTTTATGATGCATATCAATTTTTTTTTTAGGTTGACGGCTCTAACTAACGGAAATTTAATTTAGGACTCAAATAGACTTATCATTAAAGATTAGGACTTGTTTGGCCAAGCAATGAATTTTAGGACTCAAACGAGATCTAGATTAAAGTTTTAGGACTCAAATAGACTTCGTAATTAAAAATTTAGGACTTATTTAGCCTAGTAACGAATTTTAGGACTCAAACGATATCTGGCCTAAAATTTTAGGACTTTTGCAGCCATTATCCCCACTTCACATGTTCATGCACTCTAACTCCGGTTTTTACATTGCCCATGTTTTAGGTTAACAAATGATTAAATTCTATTCTGCTAAGGAAATTATTAAGTTCCTCTGTCGAAAGAGGATTAAATTTTATGAATCTATTCTCCATAGTAGAGGTTCGTACCCATAAACAGTGATATAGGTTAGCAAAAAGAAAACATAACAGGAGATCATAGGTCACAAGTCCACAATAAACGTTTGTATAGTATATTTATGTTCAGATATAATGAACTAAATTTTATCCGAAAATAAATGAATAAAGACCTAAACTAGATTTTTTTCATGAGGTAGTAGAACGACTGGAAATAAAATTGAAAAATTTATAGAGAAGGATATTAGAAGTGAACTGGCGTTTCCATTTGCACAAACCCGGGAAGTCCCAGAATGAATAACCAAACAACACATTATACAACCTCCTGGCAAGGCTCTAACCATTCTCTAATACATCCAGGAAAATCCACCAAGAGAAGACTGGAAAATGAATTTGAAACAATCTTAAAAAGGACACACCTTTACCCTCTATACATCCTCGAGCAACAAAATCTTATGTACTAAGTTGCAATGGAATTAAGGACGAGAAGCCTTTTTTTCTTAACTGAGAGCCGGATACAAAGAGAGAAGTCAAAACTATGGAAGGAACACAGACCTCGTACCAAATTCGTCCCTCTATCCCTAACTGAAAGAATTACACATCTGATGGAAGCTCTATGTCTAATTTGCTCCGATGGCAAGCTTTCCCTTTCCTGCTTTTTCCCACTTTCCAACGGCCAGCCAGCATGCCATTGGCAGATTGGATTTACCCAATGCAGTACCCTCGCTACACCATTTCCTCTCAATTGTAGATTTTCACTGGCTTCTCGAATGTATGACGGTTCTGCATAAAAGAAGAAAAGTCAATAATGCTTTTAAGAACTGTCATAACCATAGCCACAGGTGTCGAATGCCAAGAGATAAAGCATTTATAGAAATATTTTTGGATAATTTTAGTAACTTTAGCCTTAAATATTGAATAAGTCTTATATTAAATCAGTAAAATATCAGTACCCTAAATATAATCGGGTCACAAACAGGTACCTATCGGGTTGGCGGGTCAACCCGCGACCTGACCTGCTAATTTTCGTGTCGTGTCGGGTCGACCCATTTAACTAAACAGGTTGAAAATCTCTGACCTATACCTGCTAATTTCGTGTCGGGTTGTCGTGTCACTACCCGTTTTGCCAGGTCTAGACAATAGACATCTTTTCAAAAATGTGTAGCACACCCTATTGGCCCAGAAATTTAGGCTAACACGCCCCACTTGCCATGTTCATGACTTCATGCACTCCAACTCCGGTTTTTACATTGCCCGTGTTTAAGGTTAACAAATGATCTTCTGACGGAAGAGAGGATTAAATTTTAAAGGATATATTCTCCATAGCAGCGGTTCGATACCGATAAACAGTGATATAGGTTAGTATAAAGAAAACTAGGAGATTATAGGTCACAAGTCCAGAATAAACGTTTGTATAGTATATTTACGTTCAGATATAATGAACTAAATTTGTATCCCAAAAAAAAATGAATGACGACCTAAACTAGATTTTTTCATGAGGTAGTAGAACGACTGGAAATAAAATTAGAAAATTTATAGAGAAGGATATTAGGAGTGAACTGGCGTTTCCATTTGCACAAACCCGGGAAGTCCCAGAATGAATAACCAAACAACACATTATACAACCTCCTGGCAAGGCTCTAACCATTCTCTAATACATCCAGGAAAATCCACCAAGAGAAGACTGGAAAATGAATTTGAAACAATCTTAAAAAGGACACACCTTTACCCTCTATACATCCTCGAGCAACAAAATCTTATGTACTAAGCTGCGATTGAATTAAGGACGAGAAGCTTTTTCTTAACTGAGAGCCGGATACAAAGAGAGAAGTCAAAACTATGGAAGGAACACAGACCTCGTACCAAATTCGTCCCTCTATCCCTAACTGAAAGAATTACACATCTGATGGAAGCTCTATATCTAATTTGCTCCGATGGCAAGCTTTCCCTTTCCTGCTTCGCCCACTTTCCAACGGCCAGCCAGCATGCCATTGGCAGATTGGATTTACCCAATGCAGTACCCTCGCTACACCATTTCCTCTCAATTGTAGATTTTCACTGGCTTCTCGAATGTATGACGGTTCTGCATAAAAGAAGAAAAGTCAATAATGCTTTTAAGAACTGTCATAACCATAGCCACAGGTGTCGAATGCCAAGAGAAATACCTGATTAGCAGAATATGACCTTTTAGGAGCATTGTCCGAATGCTCCAGTCCAAGATACTGCTCCCAAGCCCCATAAACATCCCTTCTCTAAATCCAGCAACAAAAACAGATCAAATCAAAATTATGAGATGTCACTATCACATTAAACAACAAGGGGAATTGAGATGTGTGGTCGTGAGTGTGCAAAATAGGCAGTGGGATGTGTTTTAAGAGTGAAGAGAGACCTGAAATCGGCTAGACACAATGTCAGTATCTTGAAGGTACTCTGGACGACCCAATGACATGAACGCAAATTTCCACTAGGCACAGGAAAATAAGATAATGGAACGTTAAAGATCAAATGAAGTATAGTAAAGAAAAAAGAAAAGAAAAAGATGACCAGTATGATCAAGCGCTGGTCAGAATATGAAACAGATACCTTTGAAAACTCTTCATCAGGAACTTGAAGTTTTTTCTGGATGCGTGTTTTGACTTCAGCTAATGTCTCACCCTCATGAATGACCAAGAAAAATGGTTCCCCAAAATTCTGAACCTGCTGTTAAACGTTAAGATAAATATAAGAAACAGAAGGTACGATAGTTCATTCTTAACAGTCATCAATACATGACGGTTAAGATCTATACTGACAGGCAAAAGGAAGAAACTAGTGCTAGTTCCAAAAAGAAGGAACAAGAGAAAGTAAATTATCAATATCATATAATGCACTCACCACCTGATTCTGAGCTGTATCTTTCATGAAATGATATACATGAATCAAGCGATCATGAGGACCAATGTTTTTCTCCTCTTCCGGAATCTAAGGCAACAAGCAGTGCATGTCATAACTCGTGAAAATATAGTAAACAAATTCATTCAGCTGCAAGCCATAGGACGTTTTCCTTTTCTCGTCCTCTTCTAGGAAAGTCATCGTAAAAGCATATAGAATGTTGAATGATCATTTGATAACATCAGTTGCCATATAGAAAGAAAACAAGGAATAATCAGTTTCAAACATCAGGTAATTGTATTAAAAAGTTATGGTAAGATTTGGTGTTAGTTCTTCCCATTAGGAAACGATGTCAGTTTTACCACAATTTTTTCTCTACAAACTATTTTTTTTTTTTCTCATTTTACCAATTCCCATTTTAACAATCCAGACTCTCTCCAACACACACCAAGTCTATTGAAACAACAAAATAACACAGTTAATCCCCAAACAAATTGTGACACAGAAAAATTAGCTCTTAAACTGTTTCAATATTCTCAATGGCCAAGAACCTAGCAGTACGTGGTACAATTCTATAAAAGGACATGATATCTAATTCAGTTTGAACACGAATATTAACAATGCCAAGTCAGTAGGCAGTAACAACTCCAATAAAATGGACACTGGTAGCTCAAATAACATTTCTCCGTATTCTAAAAGATGCGTACCTCCTCCGCTCGTAATGTCCAGTACTGATCATTAATGTTCTCTATCTTTTCATTGAGTGGAAAGATCTGAAAAGAGACAATTGAAGTATTATAAACAAGACACCAAAAGCACAAAAAGTTGCAAACAGCTGATGTCTCACTCTTTTGAATGACCAAGACACGAAAAGCACAAAAACATCTAGCATCTTAACTAGATAACAAGTTGAGGCATCTCACTAGATAATTATTCTGTTATTGAGAAGCAGTTGATACCTTGTATATCTTATGATAAAAAACCTCAAGCAATCTAAGTTCTGCACTGGGATGAGAAAGTTCCACCTGTTTCAAATTCCACAAATAATGAGCTTGTACAATTTGAGACAAAAAAGGAAAAAAAAGTGCAAAAAAAGCATTTAGAAATCAGAAAAGTGCAGACTTTCAGATTCTGCAGAATCCAGGATTGATTCCATGCTTCCACCTCCGAATGATGATCCATGAAGAAAATCGGAATGCATACACTTTATATTCAGAGCAAAAGGAACTAAACCGCATAGGCATGCTCAATTATATAATATCATGCAAGAAAACTAAAGAAGTCACAATTATTACCTTTGTTTTAAGGTCATTTATGACGTCACCAACCGTGCTCTGTTTCGGTAATCTAATTGTATGAATAACCACCTGGGAATATCAAGAGGTTTCATGAAGCAAAAAAAACTTGCTATAACAAAACTACACATAAGGAACAAACAGACAAGCGCACAGACCTCATCCTTGGTAGCATGATGAAAAGCAACTTTCAGTGTTTTAAGACCTTGCAGTTCTGGCAGAGGGATATCCAGCACTTCATAGTATAAAATATCCGATGTCTATAAAATAATCATTTTAGCTTTCATCCATCAGAACAAAATATGACAAGAATTACAGGTTCAGAATAACACCACCGCGACATACTTGATTGTAGTGCACCAGCATGTCAGACAGATGATCCACTCCTCGGTACTTGATGGGTTGGGGTTTAGGCTGCTGTGAGTAACAATTATGAGATGTAAGCCTAATTTTGGATGGATCATCCAAGCCAAGATAGCGAGCTACTCTTTCTACAACATCATCATAATTGTGGAGCTTTGACCTAAGATTTCCATAAGAAAAATATCATGAGAAATACTAAAAATAGCCTCCAATCAACTAAATGGGATCAAGAATAGCATAAAAGAATTAACTTACAGCTCCAGACTGAACTCATCATCTTTAGGTTTCTCCAAAGACCGAAAGCGAACCACCTACAGATAATCAGAAAAGCAAAAAATAGCCTTCAGAAACAAGTAAAGAGCCAAACTGTAGCTGAATGATCAGTAACTCTCCGAAAAGATTGGGGCCAAGTGCTAGAAACAATGTTGGACTCTGCATTCAATTTTTCTCTCCATTCTAATTACATCCTATCCAATTGGTTATTCTAGTCTTTCAAGTTATAACCAAACAAAAAACTTCTAGCCCAACAGAAATAACGAGCCACTAAGAGCCTCTGGGACCAACAAAGGATGTGCTTTTCTCTTTATCTCTGGTTTTAGTTTGCATGATTGACAAGAAGATGAAGCTAATCTTAAAGAGGATATTTCATAAGATAATGCAAGCTAGCACCAGCTTCCGAGTTTTCAAGACAAGTGTGTGTCAGGAATATTTTGAATCTTTTTCATTCTTATTCAAAGTCACATTGTATACCTGACGATTATGCACATACTCAAGGAATGAGGGTACATCAGGGTAGCGGCACTGTTCAGTGCTTCCAACAGGAGGAGGTTTCTGATAACATACAATGTCACCATCTTCAAGCTGCAAAAAGTAACCGATAGGAATCAATTCGAAGACAAAGAAATGAAACATGGAACTGCCACGAAGTGACGTTTACAAGAACTTTGCAAGATATTAAACTTTATATACCTGGCTAGACCGAAACGTCAGCTTCTTGTCAATGTGTTCACACATGACAGTAGGTTCAAATTTTATTTCCTGAATCCCAAAAAAAAGAAAGATGAGCAATTTGTTACAAGTCACCGTCAGGCAATCCATTTAGTTACTAATGCCCTTTGAACCAAATCTAGATAGCTCACCTCATAAAGGTCGATTTCCTGGTCGGGAGCAAAACCAGCCATCTCATTTAGCTTTGTCAAGATCTCCACTGGCTTACCACTACCCTTCACAAACAGTCTCCCAACATACCTGCCATCTTGGAATGTTAACTCCAGCAACCACATATATTTCCCAAATGCAGGACTAAATGAAACAAGGATTACCGAAGCTCCTCTTTGATAGGATCATAAAGTTTAAAGAAAAGAAGAATATCCTCTTTAGTCTTCTCAGGGGGAGGAATAGGCCGCAAATCCTGGACCATCACAGTCACCAGTGCAAGGTAAGAACCACATTGAAGTTTAGAGCATTACTATGGTAAGGCTATTAGACAAGAAGGCTGCCAACAACATTACCGGTCCAAGTTCTACTTCTAGGAACAACTTTAGCTCAGCATTATTTGCCTTATTGGAAACCTCTCTCAATTGTCCAACCTACAATACAATAAAATGTTATGGCAAGAAAATAGAAGCAAAAACTAATGCCAAGAGCCGCACAAGCAATGTCATTCATAGCACAACCAATCAGAATAGATTTGAGGATTTCTACATAGAAAAACAAGCAATGTGAGAGCAAAAATTTTTTAAACAAACAGCAGTATGTCAGAATGCATGCAGCCAATGATGCAACTGAGAAAACAGCCAAATTTCATTTCTACCTTCGTATGAAACTACGCAACCGTAACTTAGTGATACTGAACCTTCAAACCTAAGACAAACTAAATCTTGGCATCAAGAACTGCCATGTAATGTCAGATTACCAAAATTACTTACAGACTGTGCTTCCTCTTGAGGAGTTAGAGGTCTATTTGGACGGTATGTATGGTTTTGACGCTTGGCCCACAACCAGAAACGTTGAAACTGCACTGGTATGCCAAACTCTTTTGCAACATCCTCCTGTGGAAACAAAAATATCATCCAATTACATAATCGAACAAATGCAACATCCACCAATTAAACATTATGATGTAAATTTAAAAAAGCATTCTTGTATTTGTGCAATCAGTCAAATAATCAAGATGCAACACATAAAGCATTCATAATCCATTCCCAAACCCTTCCCCTAGGGAGGAGTAAAATGGTTAAGATCCAGAAGTTATACAAAATGCTGCAACCATTGAGAAAAGTGATAATTTCAAATATGTAAACTACCAGAAAACTACCTTGAAAATGGTAAAGGGCATCTGTTTTTGTATTCGGAAGTTACGAACTTTATCATGATCAACCAGATCAAAATATATGTCCTTCCCAATCTGGTCAAGTAGGTCTTCACTACGTGCAACCTAGAGGACAAGAATAACAATAGAAGCAACACAGATTGTCAATAAGATATAAGATATATTTAGCAACTTAGAAATGCATGTCTGTCTCCATGCAACAACTGGTGACGGAGAGGAAAGTTGGACAACAAGGAAGGAGGACAGATGAAATGAAACCTTTATGATAGTATACAAGTGAGCCTCGGCTTTTTCCTTTCTCTTTTGCTCCTTTTCTTCCTGTTCTTTCTTCAACCTCATCTGGAATTGAGTAATTTGTTAGTTTCCAGCAAAATAATGCTTGTATGAAGTAACACTGAGAATAAAAAGTGGAAAAATTACTGTCAATATCTCACCCTGAGGTGTTCGGCAATGTCCTTCTCATCCACATTACAGATTATTTTTTCTTTGTCACTTTCACGTATGTACACAAGCATATAAGCATTTGAATATTTAGTAAATTTGAATGGAGAATTGTTGAAGCCTGGGTTTGTCTGTGGCAACTGTTGGATAAAGAAAAACATGTTATCAATTGCAACAACTCATAAACTATCAAATCACGATGCTAGTAGAAAATGCTACCTCTTCTTCACCACCATACTGCTCTTCTAATGCCCTCTTCATATCCTCTTTGGTCACCCGCTCATCATCAAATTTAAACCTAAATCCCACAGAACCCAGTGTGTTAGGCATTGCCACTAGAGTACAGAGCCACAGGAAGTTCAGAGATCTAATATAGGAGAGAGAGAACTACTCAAACATGTCACAAAAATATGCACAAGTTTTGCATTATTTGTAAAAAGCAGTTACACTGAAAGCTTGCAAAGTGTAGATAAAAAAGATTAACATCTATTTAATTAAATTAAAAAAATGAAACAAAAGATGAAATGAATAAATGAAAATTAAGCTGACATGCAAAATCAGACTGAGAATATATAATAAATGCTTCAAATGAAAAAGATCAGTAAATCCTTAGGGACTTGCAATCAAACCAGTCCAAACATCAAATACGGAGCATACCATTGATCTGAGAGAGTTGGCCTTATATAAGCATAGTAGTGACCACCATGCACGCCCCCACTGTGAACCAAGACACTGAAACAATAGCAGCAATTAATTACCATCTCAACATGCAATCGGCAAAAAAGTTTACACGTATTCTTTTTATCAAATAGAGTTAGGAGTTCCAGTATGGTCAGTTTTTACCACCTCACCATGCAGGCAATAAAATAACAATACAACATGATAAAATGCAACGGCTATCAACTGATACCTGTGAAGAGTGTAGAGGTTGCGAACGCTCCTGTCTGCATCAGGTGACAGATATTTTCCATTCTCTCTATCAAGATCAAGTTGTAGGGGAAACTCATATCGATCATTTATCTGCAGAGCAGCAGTGATATAGCTCAAATAAGACACAAAAGTTAAATAAGAAAGAAATAACATATGGAACAAAAGTTTTATCTGTTATTGACTAAGTAAGCTGCAAGAGGAGTCCAAGCATACAATAAGGAGATATATGGCACAATAGTAGTTAAAGCAAGTGTATTGCATCTTCATCGTCATTGAATGATTAAAGAATGAAATGTATGTAGTGTTAACTTCAGTCATTTGGCCAACAAGATGATCATTTGCCACGTCACAAGAAGGTTGATCAAGCAACATTATGGGAACAGGGAAGGAAACATTCAAACAGTGGAACCTCTTTCTGTTACCTAAAGGCAAAACCCGCACAACTAATTCTATCAACAGCAGTAAAACTTGAAATGGAAAAAAGGCAAGCAACATCTGTATAGCCACCCAAAAAGTGAATATTTGGGAAATTAATCAACTACCAACCTTAACCATAGTATCCCGCATAAAATCATACTCAAACCGCTTTAACTGTAGTTGGAGAACAGGTGGGAAGTCAATAAACAGGACACCTTTCTTTGCATCCTGAAAAGGACGAAGCAACAAGCATATGAGTGAAAAGTTCTCAAATTATAAAGAGAGAGAGAGAGAGAGAGAGAATATGACCAACTTTTAGTACATTGCGACAGGCAAACAACAAACTAGAAAGAAATGCTAATGAACAATTCAGTTTAGGCAGTTTAGGAGGGGGGAAAGAAATAGAATCACAGTAGTAGTCTTGAAAATAATTTAAAATTGCCACGTTCCAACGACCCTGACCTGTAACCCATGCTGTTCTGCATGATACTTATTATCACCCTCAAGACGTTCCACTTCCACATACTTGTCAAAAGAAGCATAAACATCCCGACAACCTTTGACATCAAGCTGAAGATCTACAATTACATAGATGAAATCCCATGAGGGCCAGAAGTTGAAACTCTACTAATTTATATATTTGCTTGGACCCAAATGTGTACCATAAAATGATTCCTTTCTCGTTGATTTATAATCAACATTGATGCATTCAATGTAATTCATATGGTGGCCTTCGAATAACTGTTGTATTGTTCCCTCCACAACTGTTCCCTGAGCCAGCAAATAAGAAATATAATTCAATTAATCTATAGCAAACAAGAAATAAATGGTGAACCAAACTGTGGGGAAAAAAAAGTTTGATACCTTCATTTTATCTTCAAGCTTTTCACAAAGAACCCTATTAAGTTCTTGTACATCATGTTGCATAAAGGAATCATAAGTATCCCAACCAAAAGATTTTGTCAACTCTTTTGTTGCTACGCTTGTGTCACTGTATTGAAGTTTGTAAAACAAACTCTGCAAAGCCAGAGGAATGCTCCCTGATGGCATATCATTCTCAGTTGTCGGCATATGATATACAGCCTGCATTTAATGTTTCCATATTTGGAGCTTGAGAATAAATTTCAATGATTTCATTTAGGAAGACTAAATGCACTGACCTTTCTGAAATAAGGGATATGGTATAGCGTTTGAAGGAGAGAGTTCATGTAGCAAGTAGCTCCTTGGTTTTTAAGTCCAACATAGCCTGTCTCCTTTTTTGAATCATGTGACCAGTAGTCAATAACCCTCCTAACAGCAACATCAGCTTCAACTATACATGTGTCGTTAACAAGGTAACCTCTCCCCGGGTCATACAATTCCCCAAGAGGCATAAAAGAAGTGAAGCCCCAATCACTCTCGCGAGCATTGAACTGGTGCTGTGTGTCTGCAAAAGCAATAAACCACCATAAATTTAACCAACCTTAGTGCCTCAAAGGCAAAAATGTATCAGTTTAAACTATATTTTGCATGTGCGCCCAGCGGCTCTTTATCCTATAACATTTTCATTAATAATCAACTAGGCACCCTTAAAGTTTATACATCAGCTTTCAGAAACACATCACAACCACATTTAACACTTCCACCGGAATGTGCATTCTCTTCCACCCCACATCTAATTTCTAAGTAACCATGTCAACTACACATTCTACCTAGAACTATAGAAATCGTCTCATATAGTTTGTTAAGCAAAAACACTCAGGGAAAATATTATGCGTAAAGTGACTGTTGCCAGCCTAAAAGAATCTCGAAAAAAATCATGGATAGGTTAAAATAACAGCTACCTTATCAACCTAGTATTCTGCCATGATTCAGCATTTGAGATCCAAGAAATAGTAATGGAGCACAGTATTAGAGAAAGATGCGTTGATCGATGAACCTGTAACTTGATATCTTCCGGAAGTTTTCATGAAGCAATATTCATTTTGTAGAAAGCTAGTCGATGAGGTGAATAGTATAGCTCTATGCTCTTATAATTGTACAATTCCCTAAACTCCAAGGAAAAACAAGGTCATGCCCGGTTCCCATTTCTTTGGCAGATGTCGGGTAAAGCATACCAAATTTCTTGAATCGCATATGAGGCAACAAAACAAAGAAAACGGATAGGCAATTAGAAGGAGATGGCCTCAATGGACATAGTTAGAAAAGTTTTCTCCCGTGAAGTTGATTGTCCCAGAGGGATGAATAACATTTACAATGGGAGAAAGACAGAAAAAGACATTTAAGCTGAAATCAATACAAAGGAGACAGAGGGAGCAAAAGAAAGTGAAAAACATATTGCAAGAGGTTTATAACTTGGGTAGAAGAAGTAAAGACAATTACCTTTTCGAATGGAGTATTTCTGGTGGATTTGATTGACGACAGTCAAGCTAAACTGAGCATACCTACTCCACCCGTAAGGCAAAGTAGCGGAATCCGCAACGTCTAAATACATGGACAAATGATCCACATTATTCCCCTTTGGAAAAATCAGTATTCTCCTGCCCCCACACAAACAATCAATCAATCAACCAATCAATCCACCACGGACTAAAAGGCATTCAACCAATACCACAAAAAAACACCAGAAAAAATACCATTTATAGCCACCAACAACGAAAACATCAGAGTAGAGCTTCTTGGTATTGAGGCGGGAGAAATTGTCGATCGTCCAAGTGAACCTCGCCGATGGCGGATCGTCGACGGACTGCGCATCAGCTGCCGCCGCCGCATTCGCAGTCTCCGCCTGCGCTACTGCAAAATTCAAACCACAAAAGCAACGAAATCAGAATTTTCAAATTCTCTAGTGAAAAAAACACACAAAAACAGAATCGCAAATCGCTCACTACTACAACTACAACTACTACTACAGCAACTACCTACCTTCCATTGGCTGGGGTCCTTCGGGGAAGTCGGTGTGGGGGACCAGCATCTCGTCGTCTTCCTGCTGCTGCTGCTGCTGCTGCGGTTGGATAGATAAACGAAAAAACAAAGTCAAACCGAAAAGTCAAAATGCCAGAGCTCGGATCTGCTGATCGAAACCCTAGGTTAAGCTAAAACTTATCACGCTCCTAACTAATCCATCCACACAAAGCCAGCAAAAGCCAGCTCCTAATTCGAATCGCTACTCGCCGAAACGATTCGTTTCAGGAGGATTGAGATTAGAGACTCAGTGAAGTGAAATAGACAGACAGATAGGGATAGAGAGAGGGGGAAAGCTAGAGAGAGAAAGGGAGAAGGTAACAGAAAATGATTTACATCTAACGGTGGAGGAGTCATGAGAGTCATGGGCGTGGCAGAGTAGTGACCGTCCGATCGAGGAGGAGGAGGAGGAGGAGGACCCTTGGGCTTCTGCAACGTTAAGGAGGGGACGAGTGAAGTGGGAGGAGGAGAGAGAAAAAAGAGAAAGAAGGGGTTTACGGGGAAGGAGATGGAAGAAAAAAAAAGGAAGAGAGGAGAGGACAATTTCGGGATTTTGATTAAAAAAGAAAAAGAGATTAGATAAAATTAATAAATTATAAGATCGTGTAGTTAGGGAGACGCAAATTTGGGAGTGTGATTTTTCTTTTATGTCAAAACCGGATTATTAATTGGAAAGAAAAAAGAAACACGAGTAGTAGTAATAAGGTAAGAATATGGTAATTTAATTACTGGGATTTTTTTTAGAAGAAGAATCTGGAATAGGTTATTGTTATTATTATTATTATGGAATTTCTAGAATTAGAATTTAGAAGAAGTAGTGGTATGTTTTTGTCTTGATGATGACGTCATGTGGAGCATGCAAACTAGTTTTTTGTGTAGTCCGGTCAAAAAAGAAAGGCTTTTTATGAGAAAAAATAATAATATTACGTGGTTATAAAATTATTATTACGCATGCATAAATAAACACCAATACGTGCGCATCTTAATATTTCACCGTGTACTTGCTAGGATTTAAACACTATAATTATGGATTTAAGTATGGGAATTAGTTAATGTTGTATTGGATTATTGGAATTTGGACTCTTTGAGTTTTTTTTTTTAAAAAAAAAGAGAGAGATTCCTTCTGGAATTGATATTCAATTTTGCAGCCTAAATGAGTGGTTTCCATTTTCAAAAAAATGGATCAGAGGACTTATTTATTTTCACTTATCTCATATCTATTAGCATATTAAACTAAGCTTAATAGATATTAGCATATGAAGAATGGAATTTACAGATTGACAAAAATATTTCATACGGGCATCAGGTTTTAATTTATTTAACTTGTATACACGAGAGTATTATCGACCAAAAAAAGAATTTACACGTTAGACAATTTCTGGCATCAATAAGGCCGCTATCAATTTCACCCGAAAAAGGGAATTATAAAGAAAAAAAAAGGGGCTGCCGCCAATTTAAAATTTGAGGTTCGAGAAGCGCATTGGGCCACAGGAAGCTTGTAAATAGATATAGGACCATTTCTAGAAGGCCAATCAGCAATTACACATGTCTCATAGGCCAATTAAATCCGTATTTTGCCCACACCTTTATTATACACATTCTTTTATTATACAAGTTCTTCCAATAACCCAATTCACTTTGATTATCGCTGATATCCACAGGCTAAAGTATCTTTGGACAACAAACATTACCTCTTTTCCATGCACAATATTATTTGACTTCAATTCAATTGTTCCTTGTTATTACTAGAAAGAAAACTGCCGTTGGACAAGGCACAAACGGAGGACTTGAAAGAACCAGGAAGATAAGACACCAACAATAACAAAACCATAATCTTCCCACCAAGCAAAATCATGCATGGATTCTGCCTTACGTGGTCGTTACGATTAGAGGTTGGGATAATGAAGCCGTACCCTATACTCCCCATATTCATTTTGACGGGCAGTTTTATTTGGAACTGAAACGGAAACTCGAGACCTAGAAGCGGACTTGCTGCCCGGTGAGGGCGTAACCATTGAAGAATGAAAATGACTCATCACCATCCAAAAGCCACGATTCAAAGTCCCTGTACGCAGACATATTCCCTTCTTCCATGGTTGAATTCGAATTTAACGCATCCAAAGCTGCATGGTCACCCGTATATCCGCTGTTATGAACCTGGTTCATCTCTTCTGCTAGAAATAGTTGGTTGCATAACTCCAGGGAATCCACAAATCCATCAACAGGAGTCTCCATCCCACCTTGGGGCAGCCGATCTTGTTGGTCATCGATTCCGATTATGGGGACAGGAGGTTCTTGGTCGTTCCTAGGTCGGCCAGCCAGCTGGGGAGAAGGGGTTGAGCTTTCATTGCCAGTTAGTTCCTGAACCAGCCTCTTGAAATTTGAGCTATCTGTGATGAAAACCTTGGGGCGCAACACCTGAATCAAGTCGTTGAATTGCTGCTTCTCATTCTTGCATATTTTGTGTATTTTCTTTCCCATGATTCACTTGTGGGTATCACATACAGCTGCCCTTTTTTCTCAGCATAGTAATATCATAGGATCCCCTCGAGTTATATAGAAAAGGAAATCTGATGAAGTGGATAGGTCTAGCCGAATCAAGTACAGACAGAAACCCAGTAAGATGCTGAAATCGATACTCAACAATCAGGCTTCACCATATAGAAGTCCACCCATGACCAACCATGCATGAGATGTACATCATACGTACTATGATAAGCATGAGCAAGATCTTTAAAAATGCTTTACTTTGTACTCATATAGAAGGTTTAGCAGTAAAACCTTTCCGGATAATCTCAGCAATACAAAATCGTCAAACATGATAAACACAAGTTAGATAGTCAGCATACACAAGCATCTCACTAACGTCCAAATACTAGATGACGTCGCATGCCATGCAAAAGAGGATGGATGATTATTATGTTAATTAAGAAAACTACAAATGGCTGATTCCTTGGTGGGTTCCGGCAGCAATTTCATGGCTTGCCGGGCTCTAAATTGAACCTTTGACACTATAAATATAGGAAAGTCTTTCATCAGCATTGAAACAGATGTAGCGAGTTAATGAAAAGTCACACAGATGAATAGAAATAGAAGGCAACAATGTACTTACAGAAATGCAAAGAATCATTGATGAATAAGAGGACATGGATAGACCTTTCCCTTGACTTTTGTGAAAAATAAATCTTGTAAAATAAACAGTAGAATAAAAAAAAACTCAAATTTCAAGCAGGGAACATCCAAAATTTTGGAGTACGCATTAATAGGGTCCCTTGATTTAGCATAAAAAAATAGGGTCCCTTGATTTGTACAGGTAAGGTAAAAGCATTCTACAAGGATTCCACTCGGATGTGATTATATGAGTATATGTCTTGCCAAGAAGAAGCCAACAATCTGCAAAAAAAGAGAGTCAGTAAGAATACTTTTCCATTGACTACAGATATACTTGATAGTTCAATGGATATGTTAGTTAATCATAAGCTTTCTCCAAAGAAAGCCTTAGCTATAGTAGAACCCAGCATTTTTTAATATCGTACCTAAGGAATTCTGCACAAGTAAAAAAGATGTAATCTAGCCTCCAAAATTTTTGTCCTGCACCATTTTCCATGAACGTGAGAGGCATTAGTCTGCTGCTTAACTGTCAGCCATACAGAAGAGAATAGAGCAATATTCAGCAAAAGACCTAGAAAAAAAGCAATCTGATGGCACACGAAATCGAGAACCACTGAACAAGAATTCTGACAGATGGGGAAATATTTGTGCTGATGCATGCACTAATTTACTGGACATGAGTTGCAGTGACCAAAACTAGAGGGGCATAGATCCAAAATCTGGACTTGCAATCCTATCTACAACATTTATATTTCTCCACATTCATCTCCAGTTAAAATTCATGGGTTTCACATAACAAAGATACATAGTTGACAAACAGTGTATAAGTACCGATTTCTATTTCAATAGTCTGGCACCTGAAGAACTCTATAAATCTTAGTATCTATTGCTCTCTAAAACAACTCGTAACTAACTACAAAAGAAAACAGAAGAAACAACCAAGTTGGACGAATCGATTGACATGTCTTAAGCAAGATTCACCAACAAAAAGAACTCACATGTTTAAGAAACAATACCTAAGATCACTGGCTTGCAGTTAGGAGGCTGAGATCGCCTTGTACCCTTCCTTTTCAAGGACCTTTGCTATGGAGATGTCTCCTGTTTTTACAATTCTGCCATCCTCCTACGAAAACCAAAATACACAAAAAGGAAAAAAGTTACATTTTCCATGCTACAAACGCCTCACTAATGGATCCAAAGCGGACTTGAAATCATAATCACACAGTATTCAATTCAGTGCATAACTTTCTTGACACTCATTCAACAAATCAAGCAACAACATCCAAGAATAGCAAGGGAGTAGTTTGAAATCTCAACCGGACTTGCTTCCTGCAACAAACACATTTAAGGACGTTAACATTAAGATCTACAAGTTTCTTACCATGATATGGATAGATGTGGGCTTAATGAATTCCAGAAGTCGAAGATAATGAGTGATCATCAAAACGGAATTCTTTGGTGTTAACAGCCCATTCACTGCCTTTGCCACATCTCTCATGGCATCAACATCCAACCCAGAATCAATTTCATCTAAGATAGCCAATTCGGCACCCAAAACCTATAATACAAAGAATCAAGATAGCATAAAATGAGCTTAAAACGATTTGCCAAGAAATTGGAAACTATTCACAGCTTCCAAAAGTAGAACCAACAGTTTCCCCCGAGACGGTATTCTATCACCATGAAATTTTTACACATTTGTATACCAGGATAATAGCTAACTGCTTGAATTTGAATAAATCTGAAGAAACCACAACCTACTATCAACCCTCTATTCTAAAACTTTTAATATTTATCTAAATACTTTCTTCATTTTAGGGAACCTATTATAAAACTTCATGAGTAAATTCAAAAATTTGATAAATTTAATAACTGAATATCTACTATCAGAAACATATTCCATCTGCAGGAGAAGACAAGGGGACGGATAAGAAAATTTAAACAGTACCGCAAGTTGTAAAATCTCGTTGCGCTTTCTTTCTCCACCACTAAATCCTTCATTGACATTTCGATTCAGGAAGTCGCTCTTCATGTTCACAAGCTCCAGTTTTGGAAACAGGTAAGCATAAAACTGCAATGCAAAGAAAAACACAAAAGGCTCTAATTCAGCCAACCAATTGCCAGCATAGAATACCTTTGACCATAATAAATGATCTCCTTGATCGCAAGACCAACACAAAAACAAAACAGCGGCCAAAGGTGAACAAGATATAACAGCCGAATCACATGAATATGCCATCATAATCAAACCCAGAATTGAAATAATTTGCCCACCTCAATTGGTCCAAGCTCAGGCAAGCCAAGCTTTCTCCTTCTAGCATTATATGCCATATTAAGGAAATCAATATTATTCACACCAGGAATCTCAACAGGAGCCTGAAAGCTCATAAACAGCCCCGCAAGAGACCGCTCCTCTGGCTCCATCTCCAGCAAGTCCTCCCCTTTAAACACCACGCTCCCTCCAGTCACTTCATAATCCGGATGCCCCACAAGAACCTTCAACACACCAATTGTCAAAAAACCAAAAAAAGCACCAAACTTTCTACAATATGTCGAATTACAAAATCAACCCACAATTCTTTTCTTACAAAAAGAATGCCACAAAGCACCAACCTTTGAAAACGTGCTCTTCCCGGACCCGTTTTTGCCCATAATCGCATGAACCTAAGAAACAACCCAACTAAATAAGCTCTTCAGTCATTCAAAAGAAAACTAAAGTCAAATTTTCAAAATTCCCAGAAGACAAACCTCTCCTTCGTAAACGACTAGGTTCACGCCTTTGAGAATCTCCTGCTTGGATTCCGCAATCACAGCCGTCAAGTCTTTGACTTCCAGCAACGGTCTCTTCTCCCCATCGGCACTCGCAACTCCGGCAGAATCAACGGCTGAGACCGCGGCGGCTGTAAGAGGGTTGGAGTAGAGACGGCGGCGGCTGTGGTGGTTGGTGGAGCTGAGGCGGAGACAGGGAGGGGGAAGGGTAGGAGCGGTAAATAAGGGGAGATTGGAGGGTGAAGATTTGAGTTGGGGTGGAGGAGCCCAGACGAGTGGTGAAGTGAGAGAACAAGACGCGAGTTTGAGGTCTAAGGCCATAGCTGCTTAGAGAGAATTGCAGCTAGTGGCGTGTCAATTCGGGCCGGGTATGTTCTGGGTTAACCCGGAAAATTAACCCCAAAAAAAAAACCAGGAAGTTTCTTCGGTGGAGGACAAAAGCAAACTCAGTGGAACCGAAACTTGCTTCGCTTTTTGCCCGAGTAACGGATGTAACTGGTTCGAGACCTTTGTCGTTTTTCCAGTTACTTCGTTTTTTTTTTTTGGAACGGTGTATGGTATATATATTGATTAAAGAGTGATTAACGGTACATGCTATTTTTCCTGTTCTCTTTTTTGAGAATTATTTTTCCTGTTCTTTTTCTGTCTTGGAGGAAGAAAAAAAAGAGTGGAAGACGGGTAAGTTACTAATTTGGGAAGTGTGCAATTATAACTGAAACGACATCGTTTCATTGCAGCTCCGGCCCTTGGGACTTGGGAGATTGGGAGACATATGAGTTATCAACCCGCCAAGGCAAAAATAATTTGCCCTTCAAAAGTGGAATACGAACAATAAATTACTATTTCTCTGTAAAAGAACACTGGAAGTAGAATTGCAATTTTGTTCAATCTTCGTAATTTTTTGTGAAACACCCCGACCTAAATTTACCCTACATACAGTAATTACCGAACAACAGTGCCGACACGTGGCACAAACTGTGTAATACAGTAGAAAACCGGCCCAATGGCCCAAAAATAATAACAGTCACCCGACCCCGGGTACATCAATATCAATAGCACAGCGGAAGCATTTATAACCTTATAACAACATATGCAAAATTCCAAATGCAAATTAATGGATCCGAGTTCTGCCCGAGGGTACACTGCAGCTTGCCCCGTAGTTCCTGCACTACAAACAACTTATCCTACGGGATGAAACCCCGCAGGCGAGGGGTGAGTCCGAAGTGCTCACCGACGAAAGATAAACAGTAATATGCAGGCAACACAATACTTTCGAAGTAAAATTCCAGCAAAATCATA
>JAKUCV010000320.1:37453-65652 GCA_028386065.3 Turnera subulata | reverse complement strand
AGGAGGAGGAGGAACCAACACGCCACCGCCACCGTGGCCGTGAACCACCGCGACCACTGCCACCCATCAAACGCACCGCCTCTGCACACGCAGCCAGCAACTGCGCCGCCCGCGTCACCGCCTTGCCGGTCTCCTCGCGCGCAACGCTGCTGCCGTGCCACCTGAAACCACCTCAGCACCGCCGCCCTGCAACCTCACGTCGTGCCACCTGCAACCGCTTCGCCGTCGCCCCCGTGTCGTGGCAGCCTCGGCAGCCCGTTGTGTCGTCGCCCACGCCGTCTGCGTCGCCTGCAACAGAGGTAAGCGGGTTGAAGAAGACGCAACCCATCTTCAGCAACCGGGTCGCGGGTCGGGCTGGGTTGACCCGACGGGTCCTCGGCCTGGCCCAATACCTGTGCTGTACACGGGCCGGTCCGCACTGTGCACAGGCCTGTTACTGTACACGGGCCTGTTACTGTGCACGGGCCGCTACTGTTCATATGGCACTGTTCATCTGGGCCTGGTACTATACACGGGCCCAGTCCAGAAATAAAAATAAAATAAATAAAATAAAATCTGGAAAAAAAGAGGAATATATTTATAAATAAATATATAATCTTGGAAAAAAAATATAGCTTACATAATTATACTTTCTGGGAATAATTATTTTGGCATACCTAGTATATAATTTTGTTTAGAAAATAATTACTTAGACATATTATTTTGGAAAATTAAGGTAATTATGTTATAGTTATTTTATTAATAAAATGGTAAGTATGAGTTATAGTATTTTGGAAATATGTATATATATGAAGTATATGAATGTGTTTTTCTAGAAAAAATTATGACGATTATTATTTTGGAAAATTATAGTTATTTTATGAAAATATTTTGAAGAAGAGTTTTAATTAAAGTATGGTACCGAAATTATATTCAGAATTACGTACGGGTAATTATTTTCGGAAAAAGATAATAATAACAGATATGAGGGATGGGTTTATTTCGTAATATTGGCATCATAGAGTACCGAATATGTGCATTTATGTGTATGCATTGTTTTGTTGTATAGGTTATGATATCGAGCAGTACCTGTGGAACCGGCTTAGGACCGATTGATGTTTCCAGAGTTGAGTAATCGGCTAAGGTGAGGTTAAGTAAATATTTATTTACATCCCGTGATATCAAGTTGCTGTTTGCTTACTGTGTTCGATGTTGCTTGTATGATACTTTGTGGCTGAGTATGATTTGTTTTGAGATGATTTTGACTGATAATTGTTGCCATCGTTGTTATTGAGAATATTGCTACTGTTGAGTTGTTGACTATGTGTGACCTTGCTGGTATGATACCTGGTGGTAGAGTATGATCCTTGTGTGACGAATTATGTTGATGATTGTTGCCGTTGATGTTGTTGGAATTATTGTTGCTGTTGTTGACCGTAGAATTGTGTGAGTTGAGTACCGAGGGTACTATGATGTGATGATAGTTTGATATTGGATATTATCCAGACGAGCGGAGAGGCTGTGAGCCTGCTCGGGATAATGAGATAATGGTTGGATGATAGAGATGTGGTAATTAGTCGAGGAAAAAGGAAATAATAAAATTGAATACACTTAGACATCTAGCGAGTCACAGTTAAATGTTGGAACAGCCAGATGGTAGTCTTAGATTATGGTGCTGGGGGAGAGTTAGTGGTTGGTGCCTGCTCCCTGTCTGTACCAAGTTATTGTTATTGTTTGAGCACTGGGGGAGAGTTAGTGGTTGGTGCCTGCTCCCTGTCTGTGCCAGTTATTACGTGGAGGTACCGGGGAGGGGTCCACGGGCTAGCTAGCTTGACTACCAGGCGACGGCCATCATTTAACTTGTGATAGGGGCCCTGATAATAAAATTTGGAATAGTGTGTCTAGAATCACCAGTGTGTATTTAAGGTTCGTGAGAACCTTGGTTAATTGTTGTGTTGTGACTTGGAATAGTTACGGTGTATGTTTATGTATATTTGCTTATGGGTTTACCCGGTGGGCACTTCGGACTCACCCCTCACCTGCGGGCTTTCATCCCGTAGGTTGAGTTATTTGTTGTTCAGGTATATTGCATTCCAGACAGGCTGCGGCGTCATCCCTTGGACAGGACTCGGATCCATTAGTTGCATTGGGCTTTGCATATGTTGTCATGTGAGTCTTAAGTCTTCCGCTGTGCATCTAGTTAAGTCTTCCGCTGTGCTGATTATTATTGTTGTCGGGCCGTTGGGCCAGTTATGATGTTACTGATGTTGGGCCGTAGGGCCATATTGATGTTTATGTTTTTGGGCTGTTGAGCCAGGGTTTATGTTTTATACAATGTAAGCTGGGTTTGATTGGTCGGGTTGTCACAGTTCCGGCACGTGTTTACTGTGTACGGTAAATACGGGTCGGGGCGTTTCAAAGGAGGTGGGGTGGTGGCAGCGAGCTGAGGCAGTGAGGGAGGAGATCGACGGTACGTGGTGGCTCCTGGCGGCGACGAACAGGAGAAAGCCGGCGTCGTGGCTGCTAGCGCGGCGGTCGTCGCGTGCAGCGAGATGGCGAGCTCGGCGGCTGTGGGTCTCCTCACGGCAGCGTGATTTGCAGCGGCGACAGGCGGCTTCGACGAGGAGGTGACCGGACCTCCTGCGCATGGTGGCGGCTCGAGCTCGGGCCTCCGGTGGTGATGGCAGCGGGAGGAGGAGCAGCGGCGGCCTTGAGCAAAGTCAGAGAAGAGAAAGAGGAAGGCAGCAGCTTTCCCAACGGTAGCGAAATCTAATGGAGAGGACGGCGGCAGATTTATGGAGGAGGGGAGATGGGGCGTTGGTGTTCAGAGGAAGGCGAGAGTAGAAGAGGCAGGGAAGGAAAAATCGTGAGGAAAAAAAAAAAGAAAGGGGCAAGGAAAAGGATGGTTGCAGGAGAAAGGCGTGTGAAATCAGGAGGAGGAGTGGAGAAAATAAAGAAGATGTAGGGAAGAAGAAGACAAGGGGTACAGAAAATGGAAAAGAAAGAAAGTAAGGGGAGGGGGCCGGTGTGTGGAAAAATTAGGGAAGAGAAAGAAAAAAAGTAAAAAAAAAAGAAAAGAAATAATTGAAGGAGGTACAGATGCTGTCGGGCAATTATTTTTGCCTTGTCAGCTCTCAAAACGACGTCGTTTAAGTGTCCACAAGCCACAGTCAACTCCTTGGTCAAATCGCAGCTCTCCTTCTGTTTTATGTTTTGGCTTCGCCAAAACTACGTCATTTCGAACGAAACTACACTAAACTATGTGTTCCATACTTAGACATAATTTTTTTTTAGTAAGGGAAGAACAATATGAATTTATAGATAGTAAATTCGTTGAAAATTTCATAAATAAAAGCTTAGTCAAAAATCATCGAAGATTTTCTTTAAAAATTTAATTAGTAACTTATTGCAACAAAAATATATTAATAATAATATTACTATTATTGTTGCTTAGGAAAATAATAACATAAATGACAATAATTACAATAATAAAAATTTGAGAGTAGTAGAAGTATTAGTGAAAATAATGAAAATTAACTCGGATTGGTATAATTCTTGATTAACCGTGATCAAATTTTATTAACCACCGTAAAAGTCAAAACAGCTTGGTAAAAATCACGAAAATTTTACCCGGGTCGTTACATTTTGTCCATAAGAAAAATATTTAAAAACCTTTCGAGCAAAAAAATATTGTTCTAAATACTTGAAGGAAGAGCAAAAGGGTACAGAGACTATAAAACCAAAAAACAATAATCGGTGATTTGTCCAATTGTTTGTCAAATACAAAACCAAAAACGATAATCGGCAAATAACTGTGGTTTATAAGAGCTTGTCAGAAATGTCGGGTTGGTCCAAGTGGTAAGCGATTTGGTTCTGCTTAAGCAAGGTCTCGGGTTCAAGTCCTTGTGTATGCAGAAAATTCTCATTGGGAGACTCACCCACCATATCCAGGTGTGCGACGCGGGTCGAATCCGGATTAGTCGGGACAAAGCTTCGGATACCGGGTGGGGAATCAAAAAAAAGGGCTTGTCAGAAATAGTAGAATGTATTAGATGGACTGATTTTGCCAATAATGTAGATTAGTCAGATGTCAAAACAAGTCAGTCTGAGTAAGTAATTAGGGGTAGTGCAAATCCTTAATCCCTTCACAATAAATAACTATGGTCAATTAACAAAAAAATAGGAAAAAAAGAAGAAGTTTCTTTTACTCTTTCAAGTTTTATGTGGCAAAAGTAATATATTTCCTTCAAGTTCCCATCTTTTTCCTCTTGAAGTTTTTTTTACATCTCAATCTTTCCCATCTTTTTCCTCTTGAAGTTTTTTTTACATCTCAATCTAATCAAATGCTGTCAGGTTCACGTCATGATAATAAGGGCTCAACCACAGTCTAAAAGCCTTAAACTTGGAACTTTGGACTATTGATAGTGTGGTTGAGCTGGGCTACAGATAGTATGACCACAGATCCAAAAAGAGATTTGCAGTTTTTAAGCATAATTAATGTTTTTTTTTTTGTATTGCAATGTAATGGGCTTGTAAACAAATACTCACTCCGACCGAAGATACTCAGAAAGACGCCACCTCGTTCTGTCTCTTTTAATTAATTTCTCTATCTCTTAATTATTTGGATCCGCAGTTAACTTTTCGAAACAATTACTTTCTCAAATTGAATCCATGTTGATGTTCCTTTACTCCTTCGGTGATAATCTAAGTAGAGCCAGGAGAAATTTGAAGAAATTGAACTCTTGTCGGCAAGATTGCGATCCTTTGGTAAAGAAATGTAGGACCAATACTTAATTAAAAATTTATCAGCATCTAATAATGGAAGCAATCATAAGTGAAGATCACAGTTAAATAAATAGATTATACATTTTATACATTAGATGGAAATATTATAATTATGGGATGCAAACCTATGTGGATACTTAAAAGACAATAAGCAATTAAAATTGTGTTGTGTTTTTTTTTTTCCCCTCTGCTTGGAAATATAGCCTACCATCCGAATGGTTGGGGTGTCATCCACATGATTGTTAGAAAGTCCATGTATTGGATCCTGATTTGATTGGACCACTTTCATTATACTTCCCGATTTGTGTCAATATACTGTCGATCTGTGGCTTTATGTAGCACCCACATTAATGGCAAATATTAAAAAAAAAAACAAAAATAGAACACCCCCAAACAAAGTATCTTTCTTCGCACATCACAATCTCATATTCAATTATGCAAAAATGTTACCACATTACCAAACCAATTCTTGCTTCAATAATAATGAATCACACAGACAGTTCTAAATTCTAATGTAACAATTAATAGTACATATTTTCCCTTTCCCTATTCTAAAATGACCGATCATTAACCTCTTAACCAGAATTCACAAGATTGCATTGTGGGTCATGTATTGTTCAAGGCTTACAGCTGCTTATTCCACACAAGACCCAACATGTGGCTCATACACCAAAATCCTTAAAAATGCACATTTAATTTTTTTTTTAATGCTCACCGAGAGAAAATGCTTGAGAAGCCGGCAATGGAGAACTAGTTCCCCCACGTGTTCACCTCACCGTCCCTTTTACCCATAACCGACGCTTTTTTTAACCTTCAACCAAACACACAAACCTACGTCAGTGTCCTTTCTCACCCTTCTCTAATGGAGTAATTATTAAAATCTTAAAGACAAATGTAGTAATATAAAGCAACACACACAAAGACACAACACCAACACAGACACAGAAAAAGAAATAGAACAGAAAAGCCAGTCCAATAAAATAAAGAAGAAAATGGGAGTGAAGTAAAGAAGAGAAGAAAAGAAAAAAACACACCCCTAAAGTAAGACTGGCCTTTGAAGCAAAAATAACCCATACCTATACCTTCCACTTCTTCTTCTTCTTCTTTGAGGTTTTATATATATGCAACACTACCAAAAGAAACAAATTTAATCTTCCCAAAGATTCTCCCCACTTCCTCTTCTTTCCATGGCTTCCATGGCTGTGCATATTTTCTTCACCTTTCTGCTTCTTCTTCTATGTTCTTCATCAAGAACTGTTCTTTCTTCTGCAACATTGCAAGAAACCCACCAGATCAACTCCAACTCGGTCCTGGTAGCTCTCCTCGACTCGCATTACACGGAACTCGCCGAGCTCATCGAGAAAGCTATTCTCTTGCAGACACTGGAAGATGCAGTGGGGAAGCACAACATCACCATCTTTGCCCCTAGAAACGAAGCTCTCGAGCGAGACATTGACCCGGAGTTCAAGCGCTTCTTGCTCGAGCCGGGCAACCTCAAATCTCTCCAGACACTCCTGCTCTACCACATTGTACCCGCCCGAGTCAACCTCACTTCCTCCTCCACTCACCACCACCCCACTCTCTCCAGCGACCGGGTCAAGATATCGAGTCACCCCAAAACCGGGTCGAGGATGATCGACTCCGCCACCGTCGTCCAAGAGAACGCCGTGGACCGCCCCGACGGAGTCATCCACGGGATCGAGCGCCTACTAATCCCCCGATCGGTGCAGCAGGACTTCAACAACCGCCGGAGCTTGCGGTCCATCTCCGCCGTTAAACCCGAAGGAGCGCCCGAGGTGGATCCGAGAACACACCGCCTCAAAAAACCCGCCGCCCCGGTCCCAGCCGGTGCGCCGCCGGTCCTACCCATCTACGACGCATTGGCTCCCGGCCCGTCACTGGCCCCGGCGCCGGCGCCGGGACCCGGAGGTCCACACAAGCACTTCAACGGGCACAAGCAAGTCATGGACTTCATCCAAACCCTGGTTCACTACGGCGGGTACAACGAAATGGCCGATATCTTGGTGAATTTAACATCTTTAGCCACCGAAATGGGGCGTCTGGTATCAGAAGGCTACGTCTTGACGGTGCTAGCGCCCAACGACGAAGCAATGGCGAAGCTGACCACCGACCAGCTAAGCGAACCGGGGGCGCCGGAGCAGATTATATACTACCACATTATACCGGAGTACCAGACGGAGGAGAGCATGTACAACGCCGTGCGGCGGTTCGGGAAGGTGTCGTACGACACATTGAGGCTGCCGCACAAGGTGGTGGCGCAGGAGGCGGATGGGTCTGTGAAATTCGGGCACGGGCCCGACGTGTCGGCGTACTTGTTCGATCCCGACATTTATACGGACGGCCGGATTTCGGTGCAGGGGATTGATGGGGTTTTGTTCCCGCCGGAAGAGGAGAAGACGGCGGCGAAAGTGGAGACTAAGAGCGTCAAGGTTGCTGCCTTGCCGCCCAGGAGAGGTATGTTGTTGTCGGATTTTCTTGCATTGTTGCATTCTTGTTCTATGTTTCCGTTGTTCGTCTCGCGCCGGTAATTCGGTTTATCAGGTTTTTTTCAATGAATTTTCAATTTGTTAATGTTAATTACTTAATTAGACGCGTATTTTGGATCTTAAAAACATAATGTAATGTTTTATTGTCAGTGGTAGCCTGATGATGGGTTTTCATGGTCTTAATGAACTCCTAAAAGAAGTGTAGCATGATTAGTTAGGTAATTAGGCTCCAATGTTGGATCTCGAGGGGTCATTTTCTTAGGCATATGGCCTGTTAAGTTAGAAGTGCCGCAAATTAACTTGAACAAGATAAAATTTGATTGTCTAAGTGCTAGCATTAAATTTTCGTTAATGTTCTTGAGGGGTTATTGGTGGTGACTGGCGGCAGAGAATTGGGTATCGGGTTGGATGTTCGGTGGGTGTCGGGTTCGGGGTTTTTGGGAGGGTGGGTTTGTATTGGGGAGTGTGAGTGTCGGTGGGTCAGAGTTGGTCAGAGTGGCATGGTTGTCTTTTTGCTTGATGCCTTTGTTGGTTGGTTCTGTTCTTTTGTTCTTTGTAGGGTAGGTTCTTGATGCTTCCTTGCATTTATTTTTCATACCTGTCAAAAATTAGTGCCGGGGGGTAAGTTTGCTTTTATTTCCACACAATTACCTAATACTACTTACTAGGCCATTTGGAGCTAATAATTGTCAGATCCATTTTTTGCAATTAGACCCTTTTGAGGAGGTAGCAGTTGCCTAATATTAGATGGTTAAAAATAATGTTTTTATTTTTCTGGAAATGAAACTTTCTTTTTCTTTTTCGTTTTTGGTTAAACGTGAAATATGGAAGTGGTCCAATTGGAGAGTTGGCAGTGCTCAACCACTAGATCGGTCCCTTATTAGCACCAATGCATTTAATTTATTTGGTTTACATAGATGCAGTTGAGTCAACCCAATTCTGTTTGATAAAAAAAGTCCACTTTTTCTGATTATGCTTCCCATGGTTTATATAGCAAATAGAACTCCCAAAGGGCTATGCCATACATAAGAAAAAGATTCACCTAATTTTTTTTGGAGAGTTGGCATAATTATGCAAGGAAAGTACATGATAAATTTGGGGAAATTCATAGAACCAGACTCGGTTCCTGTGAGCTTAAAGTGGTGGGTAGCACCGACTGGTTTAGAATTGGAGGGCTAACATAAGGTGATATTAGAGGATGAAGCAATGCAGGCTCCTTCCATAATAAAAACAAAATTTGGTACAATACACAGAATCTCTCCTGGCCTCTTAAGCCAACAAAAGCTGGGTGTTTTATACTAATCTATGTGTATATTGTTTGCCCCTTTATGATTTTGCCTTAAAATATATGTTAGAGCATGATTTGTTTTGTCCTTATTCTGAATTCTTCATTACAAAGGAAAATGACATATTTCTTACAACATATTAGGTTATGGGGCCACCATATAATGGCTGGATTATCCTGGCAATATTATGCAAATTGCAACTTCATGTCTATTCCAAACCATTCTTTTAGTGCCCACTTTTTTTTTAAAAAAAAAAATGTTTCATTGTGCCTGAAAAACAGATCTGCCTCTCTTAATTGCTTTGCACAATTGCATATCTTGGTTGTCAGGATTGCAATAAATCTCATTGTTTCCCCCCACATTAGTTTTGATCAGTGAAGGAAATGCTGCATGGTCAAGTGGCGCATCAATATGTCAGCTATACACGTATTACTAGTAGTATAAAGTACAAGTGGCTTGCTCATTGCTTAATAACATACTAATAAGATATTGTTATGGAGTTGCTTTAAGATTCCAATTGAAGTTGGCCTATAGCTTTCAGTTGATATTTAATTACTTTCTTTTTGTTATCAAGAATATGATTTGATCAGTACCTTTATTGCCTGTTATGATTCGCAGGGAAGTTGCTTGAAGTGGCCTGCCGGATGCTTGGAGCATTTGGACAACATACTCGTTTCACCACATGCCAGTAAAAATAAAAATACTCCCTCGCATTAAATGGAAGACTTCAGAGAAGGATAAAGGTGAAATTCCAATTCTGATTCTGTTTCTTTCTTAATCTTTCTTGATCCATCTTGAAGCATTTAAGTAGCCATTGATAATCTTTATTTAAGAATAACCAAAAGAGAAGTTTTGGAAGTCATTTGTTCACCTTCCAGGGTGGCTTCATTTCATCCTTATTTACAAATGTCAACAACCTGTGAATCCTATGCAGCAACTATTTTTAATGTGTTAGTTTTATGGTCTTTTCAGAGGTGTACTGCACAGCTGTGAACTTCTATTTTTTATGTGATTCTTTATTTCACATGATCTACACCAAGTTTAGGATATTTTATGTGATTGGCATGTAATTTTTGAGGTCAACCTTCCAGCAGAATATTGTTCCTTGCGTAGAGCCTCCAACTGCTTTTGATGCTGACCTGGTAACTTATGGAAAAGTTAGAACAATGGAGGAAACAAATGCCTAAAAGAGTTGTTGTCTGTGAAAATTATGGTAATTAGTTTTACCAAAGTCAAAGTTAAGCCATGCCCTTATTTTATTAATACCCATGTTTTCTAAATGGTTAGTGGTAGTATTTTCCTTGAAAATTCACATTTTTTAATTAACAGAATGGAGTATGGTTTCTGCCATTGAAAATGGTGTGTGAACCTATCTAGTGATGTAACTTTGTAGCTTTGGAATACATAAAGTTAAGAATAAGTCACATGACATGACGTTATTTCCTTTACCGAACGTGAAAAGGTCATAGGAACTTTGTTTATGATGGATTTGCTTTCAAGTAAGACATATCTTCCTGCAGAAAAGGAAAGGGAAATCACAACAAAAACTTGACAATTTCTGCAGTGTGAAAAGTTATTTGTGCTAATTGTGTTGTTACACCAACAAAAATGCAGGTAAATTTGAGATGTGTGTAAAGTCGTTATATGAGGTTGTGAATTAAAGCTGCTTCTCTATAATAGGATACTAGTTTTCTTCACATGATGGGAGCCTAGAGCCAAAAGATGAAAAACAGATTAGCAAGGAAAAGCACTGGGATTATGATGTGGTGTTTGCTTCATGTTACCTCAAATTCCAGGATTGCATAGGAAGCAAAGGGGTCACTATCACAAGATTTTTCTTTTTCTTTTTGTATTTTGATGAGTTTTATATATGTGTGTTAAATATGGTGGAGCTGAGCTGTCTATTGTTGGTTGGTGAGGAGGAGAACTATGGAGGAGGGTGAGGGATTTTATTTCTGTGATAGGGTGGACAGAGAAGTTTCCCATGTGGACCTCCCACTCAATAAGCAAAGTTAGGCAGAAGTATGTGGGACTATAAAAAAGGAAAATAAGATATTCTTTTGTGTCTATGGTCAATTAGATAAAGGAAAAAATTGTAATTAATTTTTTGTGCAATGGCTTTCTTTCTCTATTTCTTTCTTTATTTACTTTGCTCTTAAGTTACTTCACACCCCACAGCCTTTTAGTACATATATCAAATCCAAATCAAAGCAATAGAGCAAGCATTATTTCCAGAACAAAGCGAGATAAATGGATCAAATCAACATGTTACACGATCCAATTAATTAGCTAATAAAGAACTAGCTAAACTGGTGGAGGATTGGTGATCTGGGAAATTTCAATGAAAAATTGGTGGAACATGAAAGAGACATATTGTATGTTTTGCACCATTTATTAGAAAGAAAGATATAATTGGTACACCCGTGAACAAATAAGGGATCTGTGTCGGCAAAAACATAATAAGAGCTGGAGAGCAAAAACATTTCGAGAAGGAATTGGATTTGCAATGGTCTTTGGTGGGCTACAAATTCAATCCTATATGAGTTGGTTAGCCTTGGACTTTTTGACCCACAGGCAAGCAAGACCTGACATGCCAACTATTCTCCCCACATGTGGTGTATGGTCAGCTAGCTACTACTTGCCACTCCTGTGTATATGTGTTTGCAAGTTAGCATTGATAAGTCTTTCAATCCTGGGCAACCTGTCTGGTGCTGATGAATTCTTATGGCTTTTACTGCTGATATTAATGGGAGTTGGGGTTTGGTTTTGGGGACCCTGGTTTGCTTGTCAATGCAAAGATAAAAGCCAATTCTTACCCTTATAACAACGCAGGACGATCACTTATATTGAAATCTTGCAATGTGTATTGAAAATATAATATTACTGGAGGTGCCGTCCCCATAACAGTAAAGACATTAAGCAAAAAGGAAATTAAGAAAAAAAGGAAAGACATTGATTTTTTTTTTCAATCGTGTATACTGTTCCTTCTCTTTTTTTTTTTTTTATATATAGCGAGAAATCTGTTTATATAATTGTTTAAAATGTGGCCCTTGTGTTGGGCTTCATCCGCAACAGAGACATGTTGAATGACTGGATGAAGCATAGGGACATTTAAACCAATAATTAGAAAATAATATATAATATTAGGAAATATTTATTGCATACATACCAAAATAATTAAGAATGATGGATGATGCCTTATGAATGGTTATTAAAATTTATCGCCTTTGTCGAAGAAAATAAAAAGACCGGAAAATAATAACAATAAGGAAATCGGAGAACAAGGACATAGTTATCTGTTTAGGGTGGACTGCGTGTCGCTTAGAGGAGATAAGAAATGGATGGAAGGATACGAATACGATACCTTTTTTTGGGTATAAGTATCTGAATGAGCTCTTTTGCACGTTTATTTCACTACTTCTTCCAACATTTTCAATAAATTGAATCGGGTGAAGTTTGTAATCTACTATTTCTTAATTTCCAAGAAAGAAGTATGATAAACTACTTATAAAAACTACATACATTCGTTCTGCAGCCTGCAATTTAGTTTTTGGAACTACTTACAAGCAATTTCACAGACTTGCAATCATAGCTACCTTAACCCAAAACGTAGGGATGTCTAGTGTGATTTTCTCAGAGTTGTCACCATTTACATACATCTCAACCTCTGGCAGAAGTTGGGCACCTCTCCACCAACGGCAAATCGACTATATAGGAACAAGCACTTGTGTTGTGTAAGTATTGTTCATGTGTTATAAATAAATTATGGTGAATGTCATTATTACCATTCAGTAAAACTCATTTTTACCATATCCGAATTTACTTCCGGTAAATATTTTACCCATACACCAAATTTCTACTTGAAATTATCTCTTTGGCTAATTACCCTCTATAATTTTATTTGTCCTAATCCTAATATCATCTTCCTTTACCTAACATCCCTTTGATTTTATCCTTTTAAATTAATCATACTTATTTGTTTTTATCCTCCCATTTCCAACTATAAATACCCCTTCATTCCTTCACTTTCATATACTTACAACCACCATAAACTTCACTCTCTTCTCATTCCATACACTTCTCTTTAAATCTCCCTCCATCTAAATTTATTATTCTCTTCTACATATTATTATCAAAAGTGTATTATTATTACCAAAGTTGTATTATTACCTTGATCAAGTTTATATTATTCCATCAAATAGTGAAAATCTCCCCCAATTTTATAACACGTTATCAGCACGAGTCTCTACTCTATTAAGGTATTTATTTCTAAAACTTTTCTTATTACTATTTTCATCCTTTCTATATATGTTATATATTCTTTATTATTATGCTATTATTATTGCTGAAAGATTTATCGAGTAAGCATATATATATATATATTATATTTTTTATTATTATGCCATTATTATTGCCGAAAGATTTATCGAGTAGGTGTATATTATATCTATTATTATGCTTGTATTTAATTTATGTTTATGTTTTTATTTAAATTATAAATGGGCTCATAAAAGGCCCATTGCCTTTAATTTTTGATTATTTATTGGGCTATAAAAATGCCCATTATATTTAATTTCTAGTTTTCATTCACGTTTTGATTGGGCTCGTACAAGGCCCATTGCATTTAATTTTCGCTTTAATTTCATTTACGTAATTCTTGGGCTCATATAAGGCCCATCGTATTTAATTTTTGGTTATTTATTTTTGACTGGGCTAATTTATAAAAGGCCCATGTTTATTTATTTTTAATTAAGTCTTTTATTCATTAAATTTTGGAATTATGTTAATTGAAGGCCCTTAAAATTTCCGGAAGAAATTTGTTATGGCCATTGAATGCATTTTAAATGCACATTGTCTGGCAGACGCAATAAAAAGTGAATATATAGCAAAGACTGGATATCTTACTGCCAAAAGATCCCGCAGATCTTTGAGGAAAATTGAAGAAAGATGTTGTATGACCACCAGAAGGTGGATATTGTATGACCATCCGATGATGGATACTGTTATTATCTTGAAGGTGCAAGCCAGTATATATTGAATAATTTTAATTTATGTTTTAGTTTTATTATTATGTGCTATTTTATTTACTTTACAGTATTTTATCATCGTTTCTAGAATAATGGCTCAGGCATTTGTCCTGAAGACAATGCAAGTTGACATCCAAGGAGGAGAATTATATGTGTGAATGTCAACTATTTCACATAACATGTGATAGTATAATCTCGAAATAAAAAAAATTTAATACGCTCCAGAAGAGCATAAGTTTGAATATGTTCCTGAAGAACGCATGCTTTACTATGATGTAGAAGATCATATATTTACGCTCTGGAAGAGCTAATACTCTTGAAGAGTACAGAAACCCCCATTTACAGTAGTAAAAGAGATTATTATGGATCCCGTTGAATTGACTCTACTCTATTTCCTGAAGCGAATAAGACAGTATAATTAATTGTGCTTATAGCCCTGGATGAGGTTTTAATGGCAAAGGGAAAACATGTTTATTATTATTGCATAATGGATCCATAACTGGAGAACATTCAAAGAGGAATTGTCCTTATACATAATTTTATACAGATATTTATCTGTTGGGTACAACATTGACTTTAAAACTCTGAGCCTCGTTGTTGATGTTGACCCTAACACTATCGTTCCAGAAGAACCACATACCACCCATGTTGTTTTCTCCAGGTATCTCAAACCGATTCGTTGCAGAAAAACGGAGTGGGATTACACCATGATTTTCTCCTGCTTGCCACAAAGTCTCAGTAATCAGTACCATGTTGGGCTTGTACTGATTCTTCAGAACCCTTAACGTACGCACAAAATCTTAGGACCTTCTTGCTACACCCCTGCAATTCCATAGTAGAAGTCGTACCTTAGGCCATGTAGGTGGTAACCCAGTCACCCTTAGGACGCTCCGAGCCATCATGGAAACCTGATAATAACTGCTTTGATTTAAAATTTAACATGAAGGCTCTAGCTGAAAATCCTGCAGTCTATTAGATATGAAAAACATAATAGAGTTAGCCGAGCCATAAAAGGAAGCCCTTAGATTGCTTTGGTCCTCTAGGAAGAATGTTTCTTCCATAGGAGTTACAAAGAACCTAGATGAATAAAGTTCATCAACAAACACTAAACGAGGAATTCTCGCCAGATCATTCGGTAATTCCTCTTGCTGCTCATTCACCATGCTATAAGCTAACCTATTCCTTCTTCCTAGAGAGGCACCCTCAACAAAGAAAACAGTAGCTGGGGAAGGCATTTTTCTTGTCTTGTTGAGTTTTCTGAGTTTTCTGCATCTTCCTGTCTCAACCGCCTCCCCTTCTTATAGTCTGAGATTAGACAGCTAGGTGTCAGTTTTTCAAATGTGGACTCTTTTTCTGTCTCCGAAAAGATCCAGAAGATTTTTCGGTAATTAAAAACTTTGCATTATTTGTCAGTAAGCTCCAAAGTTGTTTTTGAAAAAGTTTGCTCAATAATTCTGATCTTTTCCGACATGAGTGGCAGATATAAGCCTAAAATTGGCACATATATTGCAGCCTGAAGCTAGCAATCTAAGTTATTAAACTTACCATATCCAGCCAGAAGCTGGAATGCACTAGCCTAAAGCTAGCAATTTTTAAGTGTTTAAATACACAGTTTGCACAGCCCGAAGCTGAGACCAACTAGAAGTTGGCTGATAAATATGTAATTTATAGCTAGTATGCCCCAGCCAGAAGCTGGTAAATAATCTTCCTAAGTCATCATATCCAGCCTGAAGCTGGCATATATATATAGCAGCCTGAAGCTGGCACCAACTTGAAGTTGGTACATGGACATATTGTTTGGTTTGACCGGTTGGGCCATCCTGGGTCAATAATGATGCACAAAATTTATTTGGTCATTCATTGAAAAACCAGAAGTTTTTACAATCAATGAATTTCCATGTATTTGTTTGCTGCGAAATTAATAATACGGCCTTCCTAAGATGAGATTGGCCTAGACCAGCAAGTTTGGGATTAATTCTGGGATATGAACGCGGACTGATAAATCCGCTGTGTTGACTACCTAGGTAATTTTTACGATGCATTGACTAGATGGTCCATTGTGTGACGCAAGTTGGCATTGTGCGCACTTGTTTTAATGATTAAGCAACTTGCGGGTACATATCCCTAATTATGTTATTAGACTATATGTCTAAATAATGCTGGTATATTTCTTCAATGGATAATGTATATCATTGGAAATAAACCCAAACAGATCTAGGAAAACATTGACAATTGATTACAGGACCATTGATGAAATATGACTATTTGAGAAAATGGTATTTTACATGCAGCAACACTTATGTGCATCAAGCCAAACAAAAGGTCTCCCCCATTTAATTGGTTCATGGTCACTAGTAACACCCATCTTCAGACCATTGGTTATATAGTATATAATGCTCCACCACAGCATAGTAAAATTGGTCCTTAAAGAAGGTTGGGAATAGATGTTGTGTATAAAAATCTCCATCAATTACAAAGTAATTGAAACCATTGATTAATGATTGGAGATTTGTTTATTGTTAATTTGGTGAAAGAGTTTACCCAACATCAGGGGGAGAAAATAAGCAGCTGGATCAAGATATTATTGAAATACATTATCAATATATAGTTGTCGTGTAACAGCCCGGGTAAAATTTTTGATTTTTACCGGGACTATAAAAGTCTTTTTACCGTGATTTACTGTTGAATTAATCTTGGGTAATTAATTCAAGGTAAATCGGGAGTCGTTTTTCGAAACTGAGGGTTTTCCCGCGCTCGTGATTTTCCCGCGGATTTTTCGGAACTAAGTTGGTATTTTTCGGGTTTCGGAATTTCTCGGAAAATCACACCGGAAAATAACTAAGGGGGTATCAGTTATTTTCTGGTCCAGATCGGACCCGCCTGAATTATTGATATCACAAGTGTAATAGTATTTTACAGTTTATAAAAGAAGGAAACCGGTGGAGAAGCAGAGAAGAGAGGAAGGGAAGGAAAAAAAAAAGAGGAAAAAAAGGAGAGAAAAAGAAAAAGAAAAAAAAAGGAAAAAAAAGAGAGAAATTCGGGAAAAGAAAATCAGAGGAAAAGAAAAAAAAGGAAAATAGAAGAAAAGAAAAGAAATACAGAAAATGAAGAAAATGGGTTTTTGCACAGCCGTCACCTTCGTTGCTTCCGCCTCGTCACTGTGCACGCCGAACGGATCGACGCCGCTGCTCGACTCACCACCGACGCCGTCAGGATCTCCGCGCCGTCGCGACCTCAACGGCGCCGCCTCCGATCGATTCTGCCGCCTGACGCGCCGCCGAGGGCCGTTGACCCGCGAGCAGGACCCGACGGATCCAACATCCTCGTGCCTGCCGCCTCAGGCCGACGTCGCCGCGCCAGTTTTCCGCCGCCCCCGCGCCGCTCGTGCTGCCCAGACGTCGTGGTTGTGCTCGTGTCGTTCCTCGCGCCTCGCCGTCGTCCTCAAGGTAAACGACCCGTTTCTCTGGAGTGTCGGGTGGGTCGACCCGGACGGCTGTGGGTTGGTCTCGCGGGCCAAATGGGTGTTGGGCTTGCACAGTGCATGGCCTGGGCTTGGTCCTGTTCAGCCCAGCCCAGATTTCTTTTATATATATATATATATAAATATGTATTTATAATTTCTGGAAAACTAATTAAAATCTGAAAAATATAATTACCTTGAGAAAATTATGATCTAATTAATTCTAGTATTTTCAGGAAAATATAAATATATTTACTTTGATGAATAATTAAGTTATGTTTGGAAAAACTATTGTTATTTGGAAAAATATATATATATATACCTTGAAATTAATTTCTGGAAATTTAATATGTGTATTATTTTCTCTGGAAATTATTGTTATGTAGATATATATATATGTACTTTGGAATTAAAGGTAATTATAATTTTGGTGTTGGAAAATATTATTATATATTTAGAAAAAAGATAAATACTATATAAATATTTTCTGAAAATTATAAATAGCTTATTATTTCCTGGAAAAAAATTATGATGATCATTATTTTGGAAGATTATAATTATTTTATGAAAATATGTTTTGAATAAAGTATGGTGCCGAAATTATATTCGGATATACGTACGGTAAAATATTTTCGGTAAATGAAAATAATAAAGGTTATGTAATCGGGATGGGTATATTTCGTAAAATTGGCATCATGACATATTCTTATGTGCATTTATGTGAGTACGTGTTGTTTTGTTGTATAGGTTTTTGGATATCGGGCAGTTTCCCGAGGAGCCGGACCGGTCATGGTTTCCGGAGTTGAGTAATCGACCAAGGTGAGGATGGATTTCCTTCAATATGTGCCTGTATTACTCGGTTATTTTGTTTTGTGGATCATTGCATTGTTGAGTATTGTGGATGTTGTGGTTGTTTCGGGATATTGATCCCATTGCCTTGATTGTTGTCGGGATGTTTATCCCAGTATTTTGGTTGGTATTTGGATGTTGATCTTGAGTCTTTTGGGTATAAAACATAATGGAATTAAATAATAAATTGTGACAAGGATGTCGATCCTTGGTATTTTGGGTTAGGGATGTTGATCCCTGAGATATGATTTTGAATGATGATAAAATAATTGTCACGTGGTAAGTAGTGGTACGACCGGATGGTTTGAGACTGTTTTGTGGTGCTATGATCTGGGTTACTTGTGATGGGCATGTTGATGCCGGTTTGATTGGGATGTTGATCCCTGAGTTTGTTATTGGGATGTTGATCCCTGGGTTCTTTTTGATCTGGCACCAGGAACAGGTTGATAACCTGGTACGACCTCTAGCTTATCCGTGACGGGGCCCGGAAAGATAAAATTGGATAATTGGATTTTATTGAGTCTTTTTGGTCTTGGACCGATTTTGGGTCGAGTCTTTGTTTTGATGTCTTTGGCTGTTTAGCCCGTGTTTGACTTGAGTAGTTATAGTGTGCATATTGATTGTCTTTCCTTTGTCGGTGAGCACTTCGGACTCACCCCTCACCTGCGGGCTTTCATCCCGTAGGATGAGTTATTTGTGATACAGGTTTGGTGCATTCCAGACAGGCTGCGGCATTATCCCTTGGACAGGGCTTGGATCCATAGTTTGCATCTGTCGCATACAGTGTTTATGTGAGTTTCATAAGTCTTCCGCTGTGCACTGTTTTATTATTGTTGGGCCATTGGGCCAGTTGAGTTGTTATTACTGTTTTTAGTATGGGCTGTTGAGCCCGGATTTCTATTGTATACACTGTATGCTGGTCGTATTTTGGTTGGGTCGTCACAGTTCCGGCACGTGTTTACTGTGTGCGGTAAATACGGATCGGGGCGTTTCATGTTGAGCCTCAAACGAATTTGTGTGAACATGAAGTTCAGAAGATGATTCATTTGCAACATATTGGTAAGTCAATTGCCAGACATATTTATTGATTTGAAAAGTATGACCATACCAGCTGCATATGCTCCTGTTCAAATTAATGTTCCAGAAGAACAAGTATAGTATGCAAATGAATCTAAAGTACGCATAAAACGTAGAATATACTCGGTTCCAAAAGAAAAGAAATTCTCGATAGAGAAAAAGGAGCAAAGAGATAAGATGGCCCCAGTAAGAAAATAAGGCCTCCAGTAAAGGTTTGTATTAAAATTCCTCAAGAAGAGGAAAATCCTCCAAAAGAGGTTTTCTGACACAGATTGATAAAGTTCCAGAAGTAACACGGGTATCTGAAATAAATGAAAATGATGAGATCTCAATTACAGTGTCAGGAATGTGATGGAACCGGCGTAAAATAACCGTCGATGGAATATTTGTTTTATTTATAATATAGCGCTAAATAAAAATAAGGATCATGAACCTACAATGATGAATGTAGGTGCAAAAACGATTGGCCAAAAATAAAAGAAATGTAATTAAGGCTGTGTTGGACTTGCTTGTGAAGCGAGAAATTTTCGGACTTGTAGTCCATACACCAGATGGTGTAAAATTGATTAGTCGTAAAAAGGGTATTTGTGCGAAAAGATAATGAGATATAAAAGCACTGTTTTTATAGCACAAGGTTTTACCCAAATGACCTGATATTAATTATGAGGAGATACACTCCCCTGTGGTGGATGTAATTATTTTTATAAGTCTGGCATTATATGAAAAGAATTAGAAATGCATCAAATGAATGCTTTTACAGCCTACTATGGATCCATAAGTCGTGAAATATACATGAAGATCCCTGAAGGATCCAAGTTGTCTGAAGCAACTAATTCCCGAGAAATTACAAAATTTGGAGTTAATCTTTACATGATCATTATGAGTATGGATAAATTTATGTTGATATGTTTACTGATTGGAACTCCAGAAGAAGCTTCCAAATACCGTGCTATTAGACAGGTCCTGGAGTACCCTGTCTAAGTACAATATGTATTGCTTGTAACATAAAGCCTGAAGCTTTTGCTATAAATACATATTCTATTATCTTGGAATATGGAATTATTTTAACCTTGTGAGGCCAAGGTGCATCTAGTTAGTTTTGCAGATGTAGGTCTTTTATTTGATCCACATAAAGCACAGGCAGATACATCAAGTATCATTGTGACCAGAAAACAAAGTATCGTTGTTGCCTCTTCAAATAATGGAGAAATTGTGTTCATACATCAAGTTCGCCGAGAATGTGCTTGGCTAGGATCGATGATGCAGCATAGTCAAGATTCATATGGATTAGTTAGCGAGGAAGATGTTCAAACGACGATTTATGAAGATAATGCTAGCTGTATTGCCCAATTGAAGGGAGGATACATCAAGAATCATTCAAGTGACATCTAGCAGATTTATTTACAAAATCAGTTCCTACTACAACTTCTGAAGAATTGATGAAGAGGATTGGTTTATAGAGGATTCGAGATATCAAGGGATGCCAAAATCAGGGGGAGTAGAATACGCACTGCACTCTTTTTTCCTTCACCAAGTTTTTGTCCCACTGGGTTTTTCTTGGTAAGGTTTTTAACGAGGCAGTACTTCCTAAGCGTATTCTATCAAGGGTACAATGACATTCAAGGGGGAGTGTTATAAATAAATTATGGTGAATGTCATTGTTACCATCCAGTAAAACTCATTTTTACCATACCCGAATTTACCCCCGGTAAATACTTTACCCATACACCAAACTTCTACTTGAAATTATCTCTTTGGCTAATTACCCTCCATAATTCCATGTGTCCTAACCCTAATATCATCTTCCTTTACCTAACATCCATTTGATTTTATCCTTTTAAATTAATCATACTTATTTGTTTTTATCCTCCCATTTCCAACTATAAATACTCCTTCATTCCTTCACTTTCATACACTTACAACCCACCATAAACTTCACTCTCTTCTCATTCCATACACTTCTCTTCCAATCTCCCTCTATCTAAATTTATTATTCTCTTCTACATATTATTATCAAAAGTGTATTATTATTACCAAAGTTGTATTATTACCTTGATCAAGTTTGTATTATTCCATCAAATAGTGAAAATCTCCCCCAATTTTATAACACCATGCATTTTTCTTTCTTTCAATATATGATTCATTTTTTTTGATAAGCTTCAGATTATATATAATGCAGTCTTGTTGTTTGTTTTTTTTTCCTAAATGTTAATTTCTATTTATGAGGGAGGATTGGATTCAATTCCCCTATATAGAAGCTGTTTTTTCTTCTTTGAAAAAAGAATTAGGGGGTATATATATATGTTTAATGGAACGAAAATTAACTAAGCTATAACGTTAGCAGGGTTAATACATAATTAGGAGGCATGAAGTTGTGGAGCGTGGTAGCAGCAGGGGGCATGGGTTTGCTTAATTTTGGTGGTGGCTGAACTTGAATGTTTCTGGAGCATATAGCTAGTAAATGGGTGGTAACCTCTCTTAGGGAGATCCAAAACAAGGAGTTGGTGTCGCTTCTGAAATATGATCCCAAAAAGACTTGCTTCCCTCCTCTGAAGGATGATCATCATTTGGTAATTAGTATGATCAACAGCGCCCGGTGCCTACCTGCAGCAGCATATCAATTGGGTGGCAGTAGAAGAAGGGCAAGATATCGTCACAAAGCATCAACCCGCCACCATTAATTAAACCATTAATGGTTTATTTAATATTTCGCTAGTAGCTATTAGCATGAATAAAATGAAGGGCTGATTTCATCGGATAAGCCACGTAGCTATATGATCTGATATCTTCACGACTTCACCCTTCTCATGGGTAAACACCACTTCAAAATAATGAAAATGCACTACTTACTACGTTGGTTTGTACGTGCACATATGTATATGCGTGTGTTGGGATGTAAGTGTGAGTGGTGAATCCCACATCGGAGAGAAAGAGGCCAAGTGACTAACATATAAGTGAAGTGGACCCATGTACCCAATACCTTGAGGTTTTGGGTTACAGAGTGGTGTCCTGGTCACGCGTATGGAACTCACTAGGGCCTCGCATATTGTCTCCACGGTTTTCGGGCGACTCCCGGTTCTCAACACGTGGTAGCGGAGCCGATGGTTCGGCTGGGACGGAATGGTTTGCGACATGGTGATGTTCCCGTGGCTGCTGCCCCCATGTGGAACGAAGAGCGGTTGGGCTCTTGGACCAAGCTCATGTTGGAATTGTAAGGCGTGGCTCCAGATAATAGTGGTATTGGCAGACTCAGACTTCTGAGTGGCTTTCCGGTTTGGGCCTAAGTGAAGTTTAGCTCTTGGAGCATCGGCAGACGCGTGCTCCTGGAACGGGCTTGATGGCAGAGTGGGCTCTTGGTGATGTTGCGAAAAGTTTCCGAAATGTTTCCGTTGAAGGGGGAGTAGGCCCGGTGATGTCCGATAGTCTCAAACTTGAGGGGGAGATTATTGGGATGTAAGTGTGAGTGGTGAATCCCACATCGGAGAGAAAGAGGCCAAGTGAGTAACATATAAGTGAAGTGGACCCATGTACCCAATACCTTGAGGTTTTGGGTTACAGAGTGGTGTCCTGGTCACGCGTATGGAACTCACTTGGGCCTCGCATATTGTCTCCCAGATTTTCGGGCGACTCCCGGTTCTCAACAGCGTGTGTGCAAAATCAGAAAAAGAAAATGATGCTGAATGTATATATCTATATACTTATAAACAAAAGTATACAACTGATGAAAAAAAATGACTTAACTATCTTTTTTTGGTACGCATCTGAATGAGCTCTTTTGCACTTGATTTTGATTACTTCTTCCATATGATCATTTCAATAGATTGATCAAGGGGGAAATTTTCTGTACGCTCTGATTATATTTGTTGGCCATGATTGAATGGCAGGCCTGATGAGTTTGTACCCGTTTTCTACATCTTCATCTTAGTCTTAGAAAAAAAAAATAAAGATTAATAAAGTTTTAAAAGTTTAAGTTGTTTAACCGGGAAAATTTTATCATGGAGACTCCCCAAGTTTGATTAGTTGTAAACCCCTGTTTATGGTAACAAAATATATTTAAGGGTTATTATTTCTATTTTAAGGTTTATTTATTTCTCAAATTTACCTTATGGGTTCCCCCTTCCCCTCCTAGTGTTTATATTTTTTTCCTAATTTATCGTATATT
Organism: Turnera subulata; assembly: GCA_028386065.3. NCBI lineage: Eukaryota > Viridiplantae > Streptophyta > Magnoliopsida > Malpighiales > Passifloraceae > Turnera > Turnera subulata. Next base: position 42,520 of record JAKUCV010000320.1, on the reverse strand, counting down.
ATTTAGGAAATAAATTTGCACATTCAATATATATATACTTAAATGGTTTAGTTTTTCATAATATAATCAAATTTAAGATTAGGTCTACAACTAATCAAACTTGGGGAGTCCCCACCATAAAATTTCTCGTTTGACCGAGTTGAAAGTTTTCTTTTCTTAAAAACTTGGCCCGGAAAGTCATATGCAGGCCCAAGCTACATGATTGAACCTGGCATTGCATTACCATAGTGTGCTCATAACTCTGACTATGGGCCTACTGATTTGCTGGGGGCAGTGGGCTTGATGGGCTGAACCTGGTATAAAGGAGAGTTGCTTTCGGAGTGCATAACCCAATTTGATCAACAGGACAATTCGCAGGAAAAAGAAAATAGCAACTGCTTTATTTGCATTGAAAATTAAGGTAAAGAAAAGATATTGATTTTCTTTCTCTATCGTATATAGTTCCTTCTCTCTTTTTAGATATAGCGAGAAATCTGTTTACATAATTGTTTACAACGTGGCTCTTGTGTTGGGCTTCATCCATAACCGGAAAATTACATATAACTTGATGAAGCATATCGATATTTAAAACCAATTAGAAAATCATATATAATACTTTTTTTGAGGTTCATATTTAATATTAGGAAACATTGATTGCATACACACCAAAATAATTAAGAATGATGGATGATGCCTCATGAATGGTTTTGTACTCTAACATATCTCTATTAGAATTTATCGTCTTTGTTGAAGAAAACAAAACAAATGGAAAACAATAACAATAAGGAAATCGTAATTATCTGTTTAGGGGTGGATGTGTGGCTTAGACGAGATAAGAAATGGATGAAAGGATAGAAATACGATATTCATTACTTTTTCCATCATTATCTGAATTGGCTCTTTTGCACGTTTATTTCATTACTTCTTCCATCATTTTCAATAAATTGATCGATTGGGTGAAGTTTGTAATACTATTTCTTAATCTTTCCAAAAAACAATCTTTCCAGGAAAGAAATATAGGATAGACAAACTAATTAAAAACTACATCCGTGTCCAGCCTGCAATTTAGTAGTTTTGCAACTACTTAAAGCCAATTTCACAGATTTGCAATATCCTACCTTGGGCCAGAACATAGGGACGTATAGTGTAATTTTCTTAAAGTTGCCACTATCTATATCTAAACATCTGGCAGAACTTGGGCACCTCTCCTTCAAACGGAACAAGCACTTGTTCTCTGTAAGTATTATCCACACTTTTTCTTTCTTTCAATACATGGTTCATTTTTTGATAAGCTTCAGGTTATAATTCTTGTTTTTTTTTGTTCCCAAGAATAGTTATCTTGCATTGTTTGATAATAAGTGGAAATCATTGTGTAGTTCTCCTCAGTACCCATTTTGTTTTCTCTATTTACTTACCAAAATAACAACTTTTTAGCCATTTCCAGTGCCTCAATATCTTTTAACGACATTAAATTGAAAACTAGTTAAATTTGCAGGGTTAATATATACAATTGGGAGATATGAAGTTGTGGAGCGTGGTAGCAGCAGGGGCATGGGTTTGCTTGACTTTGTTGGTGGTTGAACTTGGATGCTCCGGAGCAGTACGGGTCGACCCATATTCCTCAACAGCAACAGACAAATATTCCTCCAATATATTCCCAACTCAGGATTTTAATTTAGATCCACGGGGTTCAGTGAGGAGCTACACCAACTTCATCGCCAAGATCCGCAGTTTACTAAACTGGGGGATAATCAATGGGATTGCAAGCATGCCCCCCAGGGTGTTGACAGGCATAGACCGCTATGGTCAGTTGAGGATCAATGTCGCAAGCACACAACAATTCGTGGTGACCGTGGTCATAGATCTCAACGATTTATACGTTGTGGGTTTTCACTGCAATAACGTCTACCGCTACCTTACCTTCAGTCAAGCAGAGCCTGATAAGTACGGTGATTCAAAAGGGCTTTTTGATTCCAAGACAACCACCTTCGTGCGCTTGCCCTACGATGGGAGTTATGCTGCACTGGGAGGTAGAGACGTGAACCTGGGAAGACAACCACTGATAAATGCCCTAACAATCCTCCTCAATCCTGCAGATGTTTACCAGTTGAAGCCTACTTTCGTGGTTGTTATCCAGATGATCCCAGAGGCTGTAAGAAGCGGTTATGTGATGAATTTTGTGGCTGCGAATTATGCATCGGAACGAGGGGCCAAGGCAACCGAAGAAGTGAAGGCAGTGGAGAACTCGTGGTCAACTATGTCCAAGACAGTCAGGAAAACAAAGGGCAATGAACTTGCTAATCCTATTGTCCTTATAGCTGGTCAATGGGTGGTAACCACTCTTACGGAGGTCCAAAACCAGCAGTTGGTGTCGCTTCTCAAATATGATCCCAAACAGACCAACTTCCCTGATCTTGATGATGACGGTGATCAGCATCATTTGGTAATTACTAGGATGATCAACATCGCCGGTGCCTACCTGCAGCAGCTTATTAATTGGGTGGCAGAAGGAGAAGGAGAAGATATCGTCACAAGCATCAAGCTGCCACAAATTATATTAAACCATTAGTGGTTTAATTAATATTTCGCTAGTAGCTATTAGCATGCATAAAATGAAGGGCTGATTTCATCGGACAAGCCACCAATATAAGATCTGATGTCTAATGTCTTCGCCCTTTTCATGAATAAACAGTACTCCAAAATAATCAAAATGCACTACTTACTACGTAGGTTTGTTTGTACGTGCATATAATGTATCTGTGTGTGCAAAATTAGAAAAAGAAAAAGAGAAATGATGTTGTATGTACACATACTTATCCCTTATGAATAAAAGTATTAAATTGACGAAAAAAACTTAATTATCTTTAAGGGGTGTATGTGTGCAAAGTTGTTAAAATTGAGTTTTCATTTTGACTCGGTGGGTCTCGTAAAAAAACGTAAACCTATCGTAAAATCATAGGAATCTACCGAATTTAATTATTTTTATAAGTTAAATGTATAAATAATTATGTGTGTGTGCAAAATTAGAAAAAAAAATGATGTTGTATGAACGCGAACTGTTTTACCCTTGTGAATAAAAGTATAAAACTGATCAATTATCTTTCAGGGGCATATGGGTGGCTTAGACGAGATAGGAAATGGATGGAAGGATACAAATATGGGTATTATATTAAAAAAACGGATATTTTTTTGGGCATCTGAAATTCTGAATGATCTCTTTTGCACGTTTATTTTGATCAAAAACAAAAATTCGTTGAATTGATCAGGGGATGTTTTCTGTACGCCTGTACGTAGAAAATGGAACCAGGCCCTTTGGTTTCTTTCCCTCCAGTTTTGTCACATATATGATAATTGTCCTTTGGGTTCACATGTAATAATTGTCCTTAGGATCACAAGATGTAATAATTGTCCTTAGAATCACTCGTGAACGTCCATCTGTCAAGTTATTAATGAAGGGCCATTGTCAAGCTCCAGTGAGAGCTGCATGTTAGTCTTGGTACGCTAAGATTATTGTACGACGAAACAATGGATTTTTTTGATAAAGCATGTTGAATATTTGATGTACTCTAACATACTAATACTCAAAGGAACTTTTCAAAAATTTTGGATTGGTAGTCGTCAAGCAAAATTAATTAAGGATATCTTGCTTCAGTTTCAAGAAACTGGAGAAGTAACTCTGATAACAAATCATTGGAGGGTGCCTACCTGCAGCAGCTTATTAATTGGGTCGTTAGTGGCTATTAGCATGAATAAAATGAAGGGCTGATTTCATCGGACAAATCCACCTATATAAGATCTGATGTCTTCACCCTTTTCATGAATAAACAGTACTTCAAAATAATCAAAATGCACTACTTACTAAGTAGTTTTGTAAGTGCATTTTCTCTATTAAAAAAAAAGTGCGTGTGCAAAATTAGCAAAAGAAAAAAAATGATGCTGTACGAACGCGAACTGTTTTATCCTTATGAATAAAAGTATAGAACTGATGAAAAAAAAGACTTCATTATCTTTTTGGGGCATATGTGTGGCATAGACGAGATATATAGGAAATGGATGGAAGGATACAAATACGGATATTATATTAAAAAAACTTATATTTTTTGGGCATCTGAATGGGCTCTTTTGCATGTTTATTTTGATTTCCATCGATTCAATGAATTGATGAGGGGGATGTTTTCTGTACACCTGTACGTAGAAAATGGGAACCAGGCCCTTTGTTTTCTTTCCCTCCAGTTTTGTCACATATATAATAATTGTCCTTGGGTTCACATGTAATAATTGTCCTTAGGTTTACAAGATGTAATAGTTGTCCTTAGAATCACTCGTGATAAACGTCCATCTGTCAAGTTATTAATGAAGGGCCATTGTCAAGCTCCAGTGAGAGCTGCATGTTAGTCTTGGTCCGCTAAGATTATTGTACGACGAAACAATGGATTTTTTTGATAAAGTGGTCAATTTCAAGTGGAACTGAAGATCGTGATGGCGTCATTAGCTTGCCTCAAGGACCAGTCACGAGGGCTCGGTTGAAGAAGATAAAGAATCATATGTTACGTTATGCTCAAACTTGGGTCAATCGGGAGTTGCAAGAAGATAAGTTGGACAAATTTGGAGATGAATTTAAAGAGATTCCTAAGTTTGTGAGCATTTTGAAGGATTCAAGTCAAAAGTAGCCGTTTTTACCGTTTAACCGGAAAGTTACTGTTCACGCCGGAAATTACTATTCACTGCCGTAAATTACTATTCACCGCCGTAAATTACTATTCACCGTCGGCGTTTACTGTTCAATTTCAGGCTGGAAAACCACTTTGGAGCTGGAGATTCCCACTATTTAGATTGAGTGGACTTTCATTATTTGGTTTGTTGGTGTGCACTAAAGAAAACAAAAGAAAAAGAAAGCTAAATCATTGTGTTTTATGCTTTGCATTTTAAATTCAATCCTTTGCTTTTTGGCTTCTATAAAAGCCAACCATGTATCAAGTTTGTAATCAGATTATGAATGAAATTTGAGTGATTTTAAGGAAGCTAAATGCTCTCCTTTGGTATGCTTCTTGATTGAGGGATTCAATCAAAAACAAGAGAGGGATTCTC
>JAKUCV010000320.1:0-19081 GCA_028386065.3 Turnera subulata | reverse complement strand
TTAAAAGTGGAGTGCACTTATAAAGAGGTGGAGTGCAGCATCGCCTCCCCTAAAAAAACTACAGGGACAACAGTTGGGGAGAATTGAGAGAATAGTACTAATTCAAGCCTGAGTGAGATTTAGTAAATGGGCCATTGGTTTTAACCAAGGTTGTTAAACCCGGCTCGGCCATCGACCCGACCTAGCTTAGGGGTCAAAAGAATCAGGGTTCAACCGGGGGTCAATGAGGGTAAAAAAGATGACCTAAATCTTCATATGTCTTATAAAATAACAGGTGAAAAGAAAGAAAAATACTATAATAAAATATGAATGGACGTGGAGAAGGTGGTTATTATACCTATATGGTAATAAAATTTGAAGATCTGTTCATGTACATACATGGTAATAAAATTTGCAAAAAATAGCTTTGGTTCACAACAAGCACCCCAACATAGGTTCGAATCTTATCCCACCCATTTCGGCATTCTTAACCACAAAAAAACAAATTACACCCACAGAATGTATATATTTGCCCCTCCCAAGAAATTAGGTTGGTAAATTCGGGCCCCCTAAAAAAAACCCAGATCCGCCCCTGATCCCATCAACCCTGGTAGAACCGGACGGGTCATTTACTCATAAGAACCGAAGGGGTATTTGGACCGGCCTGGCCTCTGGGTCCCAGTTAACTCGGTTGAACCGGCCGGGCCGGTCCGATTTTAACAACCATGGTTTTAACTTCTATGTCCATTTTGGAAAGATCGGACAGCGGAAAAATTTGCACTCCACTCCACTCTAGATAAGGGAAAGGCAAATTTTTAATAGGGATAATTTTGTCATTATAGCATTAAAAAGTTAGAAGTGGAGTGAATTTATAAAGAGGTAGAGTCCAGATATCGCCTCCCCTAAAAAAAACCTAAAGGGACAACAGTTGGGGAGAATTGGGAGATTAGTACTAATTCAAGCCTGAGTGAGATTTAGTAAATGGGCCATTGGTTTTAACTTCTATGTCCATTTTGGAAAGATCGGGCAGCGGAAAAATTTGCACTCCACTCCACTCTAGATAAGGGAAAGGCAAATTTTTAATAGGGATAATTTTATCATTATAGCATTAAAAAGTTAAACGTGCAGTGTATTTATAAAGAGGTAGAGTCCAGATATCGCCTCCCTTAAAAAAACCTAAAGGGACAACAGTTGGGGAGAATTGGGAGATCAGTACTAATTCAAGCCTGAGTGAGATTTAGTAAATGGGCCATTGGTTTTAACTTCTATGTCCATTTTGGAAAGATCGGGCAGCGGAAAAATTTGCACTCCACTCCACTCTAGATAAGGGAAAGGCAAATTTTTAATAGGGATAATTTTGTCATTATAGCATTAAAAAGTTAAACGTGCAGTGTATTTATAAAGAGGTAGAGTCCAGATATCGTCTCCCCTAAAAAAAGGGACAAGAATTGGGAGATTAGTACTAATTCAAGCCGGAGTGAGATTTAGTAAATGGGCCATTGGTTTTAACTTCTATGTCCATTTTGGAAAGATCGGACAGCGGGCTTGATGGGTTTAATCTACTAATAAGTAGAAAGCGTTTTTGAGAAATCGGATCGTTGAAGTCAGTACTACATACCCTGTAGTTGGGCCGGAGCTACAAGATGAAACCCTGTCTGGTGGCCCAATGGGCTGTAACGAGAAGAAAAAAGAAATAAAAGTTCCAAGTTAGGATTGGGTTGATAGGGTCCAGAAACTCGTTTTACACGCAGCGACCGAATCAGTGCAAAATCATGTCCTCGTAGATTATGGAGAGAAAATTTTGATGCTAATGGAGAAAAAGAAAATGGATTATTTCACTCTTGTTTTATTATTCCTTTCAACTATTTTAACTATTTCAACTAAAAACTTTAAATTAATGGACGAGGACTCGTGAATAGTTTTGTATTCTAACATATCTTCATTAAAATTTATCACCTTTGTGGAAGAAAACAAAAAGACAGGAAAATCATAACAGTAAGGAAATTCGAAAAAAAAAAGGGACTTACTTATCGTTTTAGGGGTTGACATGTGGCTTAGAAGAGATAAGAAATGGATGGAACTGGATGGCCGATGCTTTTTTTTTTTTTTTGGGTTTCTGAATGAGCTCTTTTGCACGTTTATTTGAGTAGTTCTTCCATCATTTTCAATAAATTGATCGGAGAAAATTATCTGTACGGACCTTTTCGTTTTCTTTCCCTCCAATTTTGTCACATACATATCATAAATATATCCTAGAATCAATAAATATTCTTCCAACTCATTTTCGGTCCACAAGATTGTTGTACGTCCACAAAACAATGGATTTTGGACAAAGCATAAGGAATATTTGTATGTACTTCTCAAAGATTTCAGATTGATAGTCAAGTAAAATTAATTAAGGATATCAAGCTTCGGTTTAAAGAAACATGAGAAAGAATAACTATATATAATTGTGTTTTTTTTTTAATGCTAATATATAATTGTGTTAGGATATCAAGCTTCGCGCGGTTTTAAGATATAATTGTGGCTGCAACTATACATCTTCCTGCCCTAATTAATTGTCTGTTGTTAAGGTATAGTTGCATGTTTTGCAGTCCGCAAGTTATATGTGTATTTTTTGGAACTATGTACAAGCGATTTCACAGATTTGCAAACCCACCCAAAAAGTAGAGGGACGTGTATTGTAATTTTGCTAGAGTTGTCACTATATATACATCGCAACATCTAACACAATTCACCGCGCGCACCTCTCCTTCAACGGCAAGACAAAGTTATATAACAAGCTCTTGTATTTTGTAAGTGTTAGATAACATTTGTTTTTTATTCATGCAATGGTTTAGTTCTTTTTATAGGTCCATGAGCTTTTATTAAGTAGTTTATATATTCTCTTCCATTTCGAGAATTTATAAACCATAAGAAGAACTGGCATTTTAAATTGTAGTGGAACATATCTTTTTTTTTTTTTTATGCTAAGTACTGGAATATATCTCTATATATCTCTCTCTCTCCGTGTGTTTTGTTTGATTGATGATGGGAAGAGAATCAATCAAGGTTTGCAGGTGGCCGGTGGAGATGAAGTTGTGCAGGGTGCAGGTAGCTGCAGTAGCAGTGGCTGCATGGGTTTGCCTGACTTTGGTGGTTGGATCTGGAGCAGTACGTGTTGGCCCATCCAGGGTGGACGAAGGAGGAGAAGAATATCCAGCAGCACATCATAAATATTCCGCTTTCCAAACCGTGGAATTTTCTTTCAATGAAGCCACTTCAACCAAGGACTACAAAGCAAAGCTCATCAACGTCATGAGAAACCAACTAAGATCAAGCATTTATTTCTTTGGCATCCCAAGCTTGCCAACCAAGAAGGTGACCGGGGTGGACCGCTTTGGCTTGGTGACACTCAAGTATAGTAGCCAAGTAGCTGTCTCTCTGGTCATAGACGTCAACAATATATATGTTGTGGGGTTTTACTCCAATAATCCAAAGGCAACCCCGCAAGAGGCCTACTACTACTTCGATGGGGACACAGCATACGCAACGGATGCATCAAAGCTTTTTGGTGAGGGCACCAGTGTGTTGCCTTTGGGATACAAAGGGGATTATGGTTCCATTGGAGCTAGATCAACAGTGAAACTCGGAAGATCTGCACTGATAGCAGCCATACAAACGCTCTACAACCGCAAGGACCCCTATGGGTTGAAGAACAGCTTTACAGTTGTCATCCAGATGATTTCAGAGTTTGTAAGGAGCGATCTTGTGATGAATCGTGTACTTGACAAGTTCGCTGAGGATAAGCCCGCAGATGGTGATATGATCTTTGTGGAGAACAATTGGGAGAGCAATTCCAAGGCAGTGAGGAGCGTGACTAGTTCTAGTCAGTATTTTGCTACGCCTATTACACTACCAGAGAGCAAGATTGTGATAAAAAACGTTGACGATGCCATTCAGTACGGGTTGGTGTCGCTTCTCTGGTCTCCCACTTCTTCCACCACCAATACTATCATGCATTGGCCTGCTTTTCCATCACTATCTACAGCTAATTAATTAAGGGGGGAGTACTTCTTCATCGGATCGGATGTGCCGTGATTAAGATCCTCTGTTTGGATATATTCACCGCCCCACCACTTAATGTACTTCAAAATAAAAATGCATCCTACCCAGCTATATATGTATATATAGGTGTGTCTGTGCGTATGTACTATACGTACAGGCAAGCATGTGATGGTGTACTGTACGAACATCGGTGCATGTTTCATGATGAATAAAAAACCATGGAATAAATAATGTTTATTGGTCATAATTCATTAAGGCTAGGCTAGCTTGCGACAAAAAAATAATAAAAAACAGGCTTGCACTTCTACAATTCATACCGACAACGACAAGGTTCAATCATTCCCTAGAATAATCTTATGGTACAATAATTAATTAATTACCCAAATATACAACCAATTCAATTCTATTTTTGTTTGAAAATTAGCTTTTATATCAACGCTTTAGAGCGCGATCAAATAAACAAAAAAGGGTCAAAAGACGGACCAAATTAATTATTGGAAACTAAGGGACAACAATTCATACTTAAAAAGAAAAACTAAAGGGACAACAACTAGGGAAAATTAGGAGATTAGTACTAATTGAAGCCTGAGTGATTTTTAGTCGTGTGTCAAACACGGATACTCTTTTTTGTATTAGAAACAATTTGGGCTCCGAAATTCGTGTGCGGGCAGGATCGTGACATCCTGTTGTCACTTTGGGCTTGATGGGTTTATATGATGGGGTTGATTTGGTCCAGAAACTCATTTACACGATCCTCGTAGATTATGGAGAGAAATTTTTGATGCTAATGGAGAAGAAGAAAGGGGAATATTTCACTCTTGTTTTATTGTTCCTGTCAACTATTTTAACTATTTCAACTAAAACCTTAAATTAGTGGATGAGGACTCGTGAGTCGTCTTGTATTCTAAACATATCTCCATTAAAATTTGTCATCTTAGTGGATGATGCTGAGCATGTTGTTCGGCTGCGTTCTGTTCCTGTTTCTTAATTTTAATCACAGGGCTTGAGCCATCTTTTCAACTAAAAAAAATTGTCATCTTTGTGGAAGAAAACAAAAAGACCGGAAAGATCGAAATTTGAAAAAGAAGGACTTAATTATCGTTTTAGGGGTTGACATGTGGCTTAGAAGGGATAAGAAATGGATGGAAGGCCGATGCTTTTTTTGGGTATATGAGTGAGCTCTTTTGCAGGTTTATATGAGTAGTTCTTCCATCATTTTCAATAGATTGATCGAGGAAATTATTTGTACCAGGCCTTTTGTTTTCTTTCCCTCCAATTTTGTCACGTATATATAATAAGTCCTAGAATCAATAAATATCCATCTAACTCATTTTCGGTCCACAAGATTGCTGTACGCCGACAAAACAGTGGATTTTGGATAGCAGAAGGAATATTTTGAAGGTACTTTTCAAAGATTTCGGATTGATAGTTAAGTAAAATTAATGAAGGATATCAAGCTTCGGTTTTAAAGAAACATGAGAATAACACACAGCTATATAATTGTGTTGGGATATCAAGCTTCAGTTTTAAGATATAATTTTGTGGCTGCAACTATATATCTTCCTGGCCTAATTGTTTGTTTCTGTTATGGTAGTTGCATGTTTTGCAGTCCGCAAGTTATATGTTTATCTTTTGGAACTATGTATTAATAAGTAGAAGTAGAAGAGATTGGTACGTAGTTGGCGCTGCTCTTATTCTTCTCATGTTGGTATTTAAATGGGTGGTAATTAACCACGCTTACGGAGATCCAAGACCAGCAGTTGGTGTCGCTTCTCAAATATGATCCCAAACAGACCAACTTCCCTGATCGTGATGTTCATCATCATCATTTGGTAATTACTTAGGATGATCAACAGCGCCGGTGCCTACCTGCAGCAGCTTATCAATTGGGTGGCAGAGGAAGAAGGAGAAGATATCGTCACAAGGCATCAAGCTGCCACAAATTAATTAAAACATTAGTGGTTTAATTGATATTTCTCTAGGGGCTATTAGCGTGAATAAAACGAAGGGCTGATTTCATCGGATCACAAGCCATCTATATAAGATCCTCTGATGTCTTCTCTTCACCCTTTTCATGAATAAATAGTACTTCAAAATAATCAAAATGCACTACTTACTACGTAGGTTTGTTTGTACGTGCACGGTGCATGTATGTTTGTGTGTGTGCAAATTAAATTAGAAAAAGAAAAATGATGTTGTATAAACGCGAACTGTTTTATCCTTATGAATAAAAGTATAAAACTGATGGGAGAAGAAAAGACTTAATTATTTTTTTGGGGCATATGTGTGGCTTAGACGAGATAGGAAATGGATGGAAGGATACAAATACGGATATTTTTTTGGGCATCTGAATGAGCTTCTTTTAAACGTTTATTTTGATCTCCATCAATTCATTGAATTGAATTAATTGATCAAGGGGGATGTTTTCTGTACGCCTGTAGAAAATGGGAACCAAGCCCTTTGTTTTCTTTCCCTCCAGTTTTGACACATATATATGATAATTGTCCGTGGGTTCACATGCCATAATTTTAGGCAAGATGTAATAATTGTCCTTACAATCACTCGTGATAAACGTCCATCCAACTCAAGCTTGTCAAGTTATTAAGTGTCATTGTCATCAAACTCCAGCAAGAGCTGTAATTAGTCTTGGTCCACTAAGATTATTGTACGACAAAACAATGGAATTTTGATAAAGCATATGGAATATTTGATGTACTCTAACATACCAATACTGAAAGGAATCTTTCAAAAATTTCGGATTGGTAGTGAAGCAAAATTAATTAGTGATATCTTGCTTCAGTTTCAAGAAACTGAAGAAGTAACTCATTACTAAATCATTGGAGGGTGCCTGGTCGGGTACATTTGGGTTAACCGGGAAAAACAACGTTTTTTGTTTTTAGAACACACTGGCAAAACCAATTTTGCATATGGTACTATTTACCTTGTGGTTATAGCTTCTTTCTTTTATAATTGTTCTTGTAACTATTTTTAATTTTTAAATTCATTTATTTAACTTAGTTATTGGACTAGAAACACGCATGTTCCAAATTAATAGTTACAAACCTAAGCGATGGGCTAAGCCTTATAATAAAAGAAAAAGCTCGATAAGACTCCAGTTGAGTATGCTGCAGGGAAAGAGGATTGTGCCATGAATTCTATTTTGAAGAGTGGGTGTTCTCTGGATAGACCCTTGGTTGGATTGTGGTGCATTGCAGGACTCTCTCCCTAGACTTTTTAGCGTGACAGCAGACACAGGTGCCGCTGTTAGTGATATCTTCACTTACCATGGGAGAAGTGAGGCTCTTTACCATTTTTTTTGCAGATTGGAAACTGAAAATAGTGACCACCTCTTTGTTCAGTATCTGTAGTGATATGTTAGCATGTGTTTCTATATTTTATGGTTGTACAGGATGGTCATCTTGCTGATGACTACTCCTCTCTCTGATTTATCAATAATATAATCTCGTTTATATCAAAAAAAAAAAAGACTACAGTTGAGTATACAAGTATAGGCCAAGCCAATCCGGAGTAAATCGCAAATAGCTAAACTCATTTACACTCTTATTAAGGAATACATAGATGAAGACATTTGGTTAGCATCATCCGATGACACCAATACGTACAAGCAATTTCACAGACTTTGCAACCATGCCCCCAAAACAAAGGGAAGTCTATTGTAATTTTGTTAGAGTTGTCACTATATATATATCTCAACATCTAACACAACTTCTGCACCTCTCCTTCAACGACGGCCAAACAAACTTACAGAACAAAGCTCTTGTATTCTGTAAGTATTAATTATCGTTTTTCTTTATGCATGGTTTAATTAGTTCTTTTATTGATAAGCTTCACGAGCTTGTATTAGTTTATTCTCTTCCATTTCGAGAATGTATATATATATGATGATGATGAAAGGAAGAATCAATCAAGGTTTGCAGGTAAGGGGTGGAAGATGAAGTTGTGCAGGGTGCAGGTAGCTGCAGTAGTAGTGGCTGCATGGGTTTGCCTGACTTTGGTGGTTGGATCCGGAGCAGTACGGGTTGGCCCATCCAGGGTGGAAGAAGAAGGAGATCAAGAATACCCATATCCTGCAGCACATCATAAATATTCGGCTTTCCAAACCGTGAAATTTTGTATCGATTACGACACTTCAGCCGCTGACTACAAGGAAAAGCTCATCGACGTGATGAGAGATCGACTAAAATCAACCACAGCTTTCTTTGGCATCCCAAGCTTGCCAAGCAAGAAGGTGACCGGGACGAACCGCTTTGGCTTGGTGACACTCAAGTATAGCAGCACAGTAGCTGTCTCTCTGGTCATAGACGTCAACAACATATATGTTGTAGGTTTTTACTCCAATAATACAAAGGCAAACCCACAACAGGCCTACTACTACTTCACTGGGGACTCAACCTACAAGGATGCATCAGAGCTTTTCTGTAAGGACACCAAAGTCGCCACTTTGGGGTACGGAGCGGATTACACTGCCCTGGGAGGTAGATCAGGCGTGCCCCTAGGAAGAACTGAGCTGATATCAGCCATAGAACAGCTCTACTACCGCAAGGACATAGATGGGTTGAAGAGCAAGTTTGTAGTTGTCATCCAGATGATTTCAGAGTGCGTAAGAAGCGATTTTGTGATGAATGGTGTGGTTAAAAACTTCGAGGAGGGTGCGGCCGCAGACGCTGATATGCAATTTTTGGAGAACAATTGGGAAAGCAATTCCAAGGCAGTGAGGAATGCGAAGACTGTAACTGCGAATTTCGCTACACCTATTACACTACCAGAGAGCAAGACGGTGATAAAAAACGTGCAGGATGCCATTAAGGTTGGGTTGGTGTCGCTTCTCTGGTCTCCCACTTCCACCACCAATAATATCTTCATGCATTGGCCTGCTTTTCCATCACTCTCTACAACTAACTAATGGGGACTTCTTCTTTCGGATCTGATGTGCCATAATAAGATCCTCTGTTAGATTCAATCTCCACCCTACTTAATGTACTTCAAAATAAAAATGCACCCTAGAAATAGGGGCATATATGTTTGGGTAATCTGAAGAATAAAAGGATGGTGTACTGTACAAGTACGAACATCCGTGCATATTCAAATCAAATTAATCAAAATGCACTACTTACTCCGTAGGTTTGTACGTGCATATATGTAAATGTGTGTGTGCAACATTAGAAAAAGAAAAATGTTGTATGCACACATACTGTTTATCCTTATGAATAGAAGTATAAAACTTTCGAGAAAAAAAGCCTTAATTGATGATTATCTTTTGGGGACGTTTGTGTGTAAGGCTTGTTAAAATCAAGTTTTCATATTGACTCGGGAAGATCAGGTAATGGTAAAATCATAAAAGGTTACCGAATTTAATTATTTTGATTAATTAAATATATATAATTATGTGTGTGTGCAAAATTAGAGAAAGAAAAAAGATGTTGTATGAGCACGAACTGTTTTATCCTTATGAATAAAATTAAAAGTAGAAAACTGATGGAAAAAAGAGACTTAATTATCTTTTTGGGGCATATGTGTGGCTTAGACGAGATAGGAAATGGATGGAAGGATACAAATGCCGATATTATATTAAAAAAATTTATATTTTTTTGGGCATCTGAATGGGCTCTTTTTCACGTTTATTTTGATTTGCATCGATTCAATGAATTGATCAGTGGGATGTTTTTTGTACACATGTAAAAGATGGGAACAGTGTTGAATAGTGTCGTACTTAGAATCCCACATCGGTTAAAAAGTGAGTTTGGGAAGTTTTGTTTTGTTATAAATATAACTCCCTTTCCCTTAGTTAAACATCCCAAAAATTAGAGTATATTATATCCTAACAATTGTACTAAATACTCTTCTTCTACTAAAAAAAGTAGGCCATTTTCTAGTGGTGCTCCGGAGACGTAGGCGAAATTGGCCGAACGCCGTTATCAATTTTTAGTGGGATTAAAACATTTTTTGGTCCCTGTGTAAGGCCTCAAAGTTGGATTTCATCCTCGTGTAGGATTTTGGCTTCTTTTCATCCTTCCGTTCGACCCATTTTGATTGTTTTGGTCTTTCCGGCCACAAGCCGCCGGAAAATCCTGACGTGGCATATTTTTCGGTGCCACATCAGATTTTTGGGTCCTACATGTCAGGGTTCAACCTGATCCGAATCAACCCAAACCGTATATTCACCCAATTGACCCATCAAGTGAATATGTAATATTATTTTTGACTAAAATATAAAATATAATTTAAAAAATCCTATATTTGGCACGTAATTAATATACTAATTTAAATTTTAGTAAAAATTAACATTAACTCTAATTAACCTTGATTATCTCATATTTATGTTAATAATCAATTATCTAAAAATAGATTTAGTATTTTAATTTTATTAAATATATTACTTTTGCATTTTTAATATTTTAATTTGGAAAATAAAAATTCTTTCCCCCATTCCCCACAATCCCTGATGGCTAGCACAGGTGCCCCATCACCATCGTCACCATTAACACCCCTTCTGTCTCCAGTCCCCTCTCTCACTCCTTTACCACAAATAGCGACCCCCAGCACTCTTCACCGCCGTCTCCACCTCTCTCCTCCAGCGTCTCCACCTCTTTCCTCTGTCTCTCGCCTCTCTCGCCGTCCTCCCACGCCGCCATCGTCTTCCTCAGCTCCGTCGCTGCTGCGCCGAGCGTGATAATGGAACCTCCAGGCTCCTCCTCGTCTTCTCGCGTTCATGACTCTGTAAAGTCTGTCTCGGAGAATTGGAAGAAGACAGCTCCGATCCTCGATCGACAGGTTGGTTGTTGGTGTTGTGTGTTTTGTTGATGGTGGTGTCGGGTTCGGTGCTTGGAGGCCGGGTTAGGGAGGCTGACGGGTGTCTCGGTGGTTTTTGGGTCTGGTGGCAGCGGATGGTGGCTGTGTGTTGGGTTGTTGATGGTGGTGGCCAATTGGAGGAGCGAGGTGACCAATCGGAGGAGTAGGGTGTGCTTTGTGGCTCGTCGTTGGATGTGATGGTGGATCTTGTCGAGGGAAGAGGAGTCGTGGGTTGTGGCTGCCGAATTGAGACGAGAGCGTGTTGGTGTAGCCGGCGGTGGATGGGGCTGCTACCACCGGAAAATGAGTGACGGAAGCACTGCAGTGGTGGATGAAGGAGAGAGGGTGAGCCATGGCTCCACGCTGCAGTGAAGGTGGCTTCAGCCACATTGGCGATTAACAAAAGAGGGGCGGTCTCGTCGTTGGATTGCCATGGAAATGGAGGAGGTGAGTGAGGAAGGAGGTCGGCGATGGGCTGCGGTGATGCGATCTGGGAGAGGAGACGGAGGCTTGGGATTCATGGTGGACAACAGAAGGGGCGAGAGAGAATTTTTTTTTTTTTGCTCATAAAAGAAAAAAGATGAAGCAGCTATATGTAAATAAAGATTTTAGAAATTAAATTTCAGGTTAAAAATAAAGATGAATAAATAAATTGTCTAAATTGCAAACCCACTGTACACGTGTTAATACCAAATTAATCAACTGGTTATAATAGGGAAAATGGACAATCTGACCCGGTAAATTTTGGGTTAACATCCCATGAATATTAAATAATAAAGAAAATTAGATTAATATAAGTTATTTAAATTTAGATTGATAATACAATTTTAAAAATAATTTATATTATGTTTTATTATTTCAAAATTAGGCTAGGTGTATTATTCAAATTATCATCACATTGTCAAAAATACATGTTATAATTAAAAATATAAAATTTTGTATCAAAAAAATATTAAAATTGTCTTTTGGGTCATTCGGGTGGGCGGAACCGGTCGGGTAGATCCTGGTTTGGTTT
Source organism: Turnera subulata (assembly GCA_028386065.3). Classification (NCBI taxonomy): domain Eukaryota; kingdom Viridiplantae; phylum Streptophyta; class Magnoliopsida; order Malpighiales; family Passifloraceae; genus Turnera; species Turnera subulata. The sequence continues at coordinate 7,230 of JAKUCV010000320.1, read as the reverse complement.
TGGTTTTTCCTGACATGTCTGTCCCACTAGTAGACCAAGACGAGAAAGGAGAAGGCCAGAACGTCTCATTGAAACGGTGGCCTATGCACTTCCAGTCGTTGATGATGTTCCTTCCACTTTTTCAGAAGCCATTCGGAGTTCCGAAAGTAGCAGTTGGAAAGAGGCAATGGAATCTCTTCAGAAGAATAAAACATGGAAGTTGACACAACTATCGAAGGGAAAGAAGGCAATTGGATGCAAATGGGTATTTGCTAAGAAAGAAGGATTTCCTAACACAAGTAATGTTCGCTACAAGGCAAGATTGGTGGCTAAAGGCTATGCTCAGAAGGAGGGAATTGTTTATAGTAAGGTATTTTCTCCAGTTGTGAAGCATTCCTCCATTAGAATTCTATTGGCCTTGGTAGCACAATTGAATTTGGAGCTAGCTCAACTTGGTGTGAAGATTGCATTCTTACACGGTGACTTGAAGGAGGAAATCTATATGACTTAGCACGGTGGATACAAAGTTGCTGGTAAAGAAAACTAGGTGCGCAAAGTAGACAAGTCGTTGTACGATTTGAAGCAATCACTAAGACAGTGGTACAAATGATTTGACAAGTTTATGTTGGGTCAGAAGTACACAAGGAGCAAATATGACCATTGTGTGTATTTGAGAAGACTACAAGATGGGTCCTATATCTATATCTTCTTATACGCTGATGATACGCTGGTAGCTGCAAAGAGCCAAGTTGAAATTGACAAGATGAAGGCTCAGTTGAGTAGAGAGTTCGAGATGAAGGATTTGGGAGAAGCCAAGAAGATTCTCGGCATGGAAATAAATAGAGACAGAGAGGGAGGCAAGCTTTGGCTGACACAAAAAGAGTATTTAAAGAAAGTACTACAACGTTTTGGCATGAATGAAGGGTCAAAACTTGTAGGTACTCCGTTTGCTCCTCATTTGAAGCTTAACAGCCAGTTATCTCCGCAGACAGATGAAGAACAAGAGTACATGGTAAAAGTCCCTTATGCCAATGTAGTCAGAAGCTTGATGTACGCAATGGTGTGTACGAGACCGGATATTTCACAAGCTGTTAGTGTTGTGAGTAGATACATACATGATCCTAGCAGAGGTCATTGGCAATTTGTGAAATGGATTCTTTGGTATATCAAAGATACCATAGACGTTGGCTTAATGTTTGAGCGAGATGAATCACTTGGTCAAGGAGTGGTTGGATATTGTGATTCTGACTATGCAGGAGATTTGGACAAGCGAAGATCAACGACGGACTATTTGTTCACTTTAGCAAAAGCCCCTGTTAGTCGGAAGTCTACTTTACAGTCAACGGTGGCTTTGTCTACAACGGAGGCAGAGTATATGGCTATTACAGAAGCTGTGAAGGAGGCAATTTGGCTTCATGGATTGCTCAAAAACTTGGGGGTTGGTCAGAAACAACTTGTGGTATATTCTGATAGTTAGAGTGCTATTCATTTAGTAAAGAATCAAGTCTTTCATACACGGACGAAGCACATTGATGTTCGCTATCATTTTGTGACGGAAATTCTTGAAGAAGAAGAGATACTTCTCCAGAAGATTTTGACAACAGAGAATCCTGCAGATATGATGACCAAGGTGGTGACATAGGCCAAGTTTGAATATTGTATAGACTTGGTCAATATCCTGCACATTTGAGTTGGCGTCAGATGGTGCAAGTTGGAAGCACCGCAGAGGCTGTTTTTGTTTTGGTTGAGAAGATCGGTACTTGGTGGGATTCGAGTAGCAACAAGGTGGAGATTTGTTGAATAGTGTTGCACTTGGAATCCCACATCGGTTAAGAAGTGGTTTTGGGAAGTTTTGTTTTGTTATAAATAGAACTCCCTTTCCCTTAGTTAAACATCCCAAAAATTATAGTACATTGTATCCTAACAATTGTACTAAATACTCTTCTTCTACTAAAAAGAGTAGACCCTTTTCTAGTGGTGCTCCGGAGACGTAGGCAAAATTGGCCGAACTCCGTTATCAATTTTTAGTGTGTTCTTTTTTATTATTCCGCCTTTAATTTCCGCATTTGTTTAGTTTGCTTAGTATTCAACATTGACCGGCTAAGCCGCCATATCTCTTTGTTGGCTGGTCAAGCCGCCTTTGTCGGGTATAGGTTGTGAATTAAAATACTGTGCAAGTGAATCCTGTCTAGGAGGTTGGATTTTAAGCGAACCATTGTTCCTTCAGTCTTTTCTGGAGATTTATCTTTGAATGATAATTCTATCTAAGGAGATAGGCTAGACCATCTTTCCTGAGAATTATCGAATCAGTTCAATTCACTAATTATTTGTTGTAGTGGGAAAATTACCAGAGTATTCCCAACAACCAAGCCCATTGTTTTCTTTCCCTCTAATTTCGTGACATATATGATAACTGTCCTTGGATTCACATGTAATAATTGTCCTTAGGTTTACAAGATGTAATAATTGTCCTTAGAATTACTCGTGATAAACGTCCATCTGTCAAGTTATTATATGAAGGGCCATTGTCAAGCTCCAGTGAGAGCTGCATGTTAGTCTTGGTCCGCTAAGATTATTGTACGACATTTACACTCCTATTAAGGAATGCATAGAATGCCGGCATTTGGTCAGCATCATCTGATGACACCAATACGTGCAAGCAATTATTTCACACACTTGCAACCATGCCCCCAAAACAAAGGGACGTCTATTGCAATTTTGTTAGAGTTGCCGTCACTATATATATCTCAACATCTAACTCAACTTCTGCACCTCTCCTTTCAACGACGGCCAGACTAAATTACACAACAAGCTTTTGTATTTTGTAAGCATTAATTATGGTTTTTCTTTATGCATGGTTTTGTTCTTTTTTTTTTTTTATATGAGCATGGTTTTGTTCTTTTATTGATAAGCTTCACGAGCTTGTATTAGTTTCTTCTCTTCCATCTGATGATGATGAAAGGAAGAATCAAACAAGATTTGCAGGTAAGGGGTGGAAGATGAAGTTGTGCAGGGTGATAGTGGCCGCATGGGTTTGTTTGTCTTTGGTGGTTGGATCCAGAGCAGTACGGGTTGGCCCTTCCAGGGTGGAAGAAGAAGGAGAAGAAGAATATCCACATCCAGCAGTACATCATAAATATTCCGCTTTCCAAACCGTGGAATTTTCTTTCAATGAAGCCACTTCAACCAAGGACTACAAAGCGAAGCTCATCAACGTGATGAGAAATCAACTAAGATCAAGCATTTATTTCTTTGGCATCCCAAGCATGCCAACCAAGAAGGTGACCGGGGTGGACCGCTTTGGTTTGGTGACACTCAAGTATAGCAGCACAGTAGCTGTCTCTCTGGTCATAGACGTCAACAATATATATGTTGTAGGGTTTTACTCCAATAATCCAAGCGCAAACCCACAAAAGGCCTACTACTACTTTACTGGGGACACAGCATACGCAACGGATGCATCAAAGCTTTTTGGTACGGGCACCAGTGTCTTGCCTTTGAATTACGGAGGGGATTATGGTTCCATTGGAGATAGATCAACAGTGAACCTAGGAAGATCTGCATTGATAGCGGCCATACAAACGCTCTACAACCGCAAGGACCCCTATGGGTTGAAGAACAGCTTTACAGTTGTCATCCAGATGATTTCAGAGTTTGTAAGAAGCGATCTTGTGATGAATCGTGTGCTTGACAATTTCGCGGCGAGTAAGCCCGCAGATCGTGATATGATCTTTGTGGAGAACAATTGGGCGAGCAATTCCAAGGCAGTGAGGAGTGTGACTAGTTCTAGTCAGTATTTTGCAACACCTATTACACTACCACTGAGCCCGACGGAGCCGATAAAAAACGCAGACGATGCCATTAAGGTTGGGTTGGTGTCGCTTCTCTGGTCTCCCACTTCCACCACCAATACTATCATGCAATGGCCTGCTTTCCCTCACTCCCTACAACTAATTAAGTAAGGGGAACTTCTTCATTGGATCGGGTATGCCAATATTAAGATCCTCTGTTGGATTCACCACCCACTTAATGTACTTCAAAGTAAAAAATGCACCCTACCTAGCTATATATGTATGTGGGGGTGGGGGTGGGGGTGTCTGTGCGTATTATATATATAATAAGTACATGCAAGCATGTGATGGTGTACTGTACGAACATCCGTTCATGTTTCATGATGAATAAAAAACCATGTAATAAATAATGTTTACTGGTCATAATTCATTAAGTCTTTTTTTTTTTGTCGATAATTCATTAAGTCTTGTACTTCTACAATTTATACCGACAAGGCGACAACGACATGGTTAAATCATCCCCTGGATTAATTTTACGGTATAATAGTTAATTACCCAAATATACGACTAATTCAATTCTATTTAAGTTTGAAAATTAGTACTATATCAACGCTCTACCGCGCGGTCAAATAAACAAAAAAGGGTTAAAAGACGAACCGAATTAATTAGTGGGAACTAAGGGACAACAATTCAAACCTAAAAAAAACCTAAGGGACAAAAATTAGGGAAAATTGGGAGATTAGTGCTAATTCAAAACCTGAGCGAGATTTAGTCGTGTGCCAGACAGGGATACTCTTTTTTGTAATAGAAACAGATTGGGCTCCAAAATTCGGGTGCAGGTCCGTGACATACTAGCACTACCAATTTCCTGGCGGTTTCTTACGGCATTTTCTTACGGGAAGAACCCGAAAGAAAACGGGAAGAAAATACTTACCGACTCCTTACGAGATGTTGGCAATGATATTTTTGCATTTACTTACGGATTCCTTACGGTATATCCGTAAGAACACCATTAGATCTCCTTACGGACGCCTTCTGTAAGAAAGCCGTAAGAAATATTCTGAACTCTAGTTCCCCTTTGCACGACGCCGTCTCGGCCGAAGTCAAAAATACAAAATCCATTTTTTTCCCAAGCTCTCCGTCACTCGTTACTCTCTCCCTCATCTGTCTCAAGTTTCTCCCTTCCTCTTAAACCCTAACATTTCTCTTCTCCGCCGCCCTCACCAGGCAAATAAACCTACCTCTTCCCACATGACGGCCACCACCTCCTTCTCCTCCATAATGGACAGCCTCATCGGCCTTGTAAATGTTCGCCGGCGAGCCTGCACTCGTTTAGGCTGCTATGGCGAAGATTCTTCCCCTTCTTCCTCAGCCGCAGCTTCTTCTCAGCCTACTCGCTGGGAGTCGCTCTCCTCTGTCGCTTTCGTTAGCGGCCAGGTCTCTTTTCTTTTTCTCTACTCCGTTTTAGTTCGTTTTTTTGCTTATCTTTGAGTTATAGAAGTGAAAAAACGGTTGTTCTTCCTCTTACTTAAAATATGCGTGTATGCTCTGTTTTAGTTCGTTTTTGTTTTTTTTTAGTAGTAGAAGTGGAAAAGCGGTTGTTTCTTTATTTTCTGGGGAGATCTTCGTATCATCCTTTCGATTTCAAGTTTCCTTACTGAAAATGTGTATACATCCTCTGTTTAATATCCACCTTGGCAGACATATTGCAATTGATATGGGGTGAGGAGCATATGTATGTTTTTCTTTGTTGCTATGGACGAAAAGTCTAGAAAAATTGTGGGTAAGCTCCTTGTTTTTTTTTACTTTTGCCTTCTGAAAAGTTCTGGACCATAATTATACATGCATGACTCATTCACCGAAGATGTAGTTTGGAATTAACTTTTTTTTGGAACTATGTGAATGCAGGTTGATCTTTAGGAAGTTTGGAATTCATTCTGTCTACTCTGCTAGCATCATAGTCAATTGTCAATAGCATTTGATATAATGTGAGCTCACAAACTGCCAGCCCATTGTGCTCATTCATTTTTTTCACAACACATGCTTTTATTTTGATAGTAATAATTGCTTGTGCTGTAGGGTTCCTTACCATCTATCACCTCACTTGGCCGTTTATTTTGAGAATCTGTAAGAGCAGCCACGAAAGTACCAATGTAAGTATATGTTTGGTTTCTGTGTTGTTAAGTCACTTGATTTCATATTCTTTGATTGTTAAGAATATTGGGAAATTTACAAGCTATCGTTTGGTACATGATAACAACTTTCACTAACACTTTCCAAGGCTTTGCCTTCATTTATTGTATCCTATTGCATATTAACTCAGTATGGTACTTGGAAATTTGTTCTCAGGTTGTTATTTCTGGCAAACCTTTGCACTTTGTTCATGAGACAGGTTCTGGTTTAGCATCCAATGGTTCTAATGTTAACAATCAAAGTACCTTCTAGTTTTTATCTTTTGGGGAGAGTTTTGTTTCCTATTAAATTCCTTCTATCCTGTGATCCTTCTTTTGTCTTTCAAGTGTCAGATTTTAATTGATATAAAACCAAAAATAATTGAGAGGTCTCGTACTTAAGACCACCCCCTTTCAAGATTCTGGATTTCTTCTCCCCTCACTTCTCTTTCCTTTCCCTCTTTATAGACAGGCAATCTTGTATAAGGGAAGTGTTCAAGTTTATTTTTTATAATACATTTGATTTGTTCACAGGTAATTGAGTTTTGAGAAAGTGCTTTGCTGCTTTGGCAATATGGGCTTGTTTATATGTTGTTACATGTTGATATGACAGCTCTTATGGTTTATTATATCCCTTAATTTACGACATGTTGGAGTTAAACTCCTCTTATCTGTTTATGACATGAAAAGATGGATATTGCCTTTCTCTTATTAAACAAGTGATCTGAATGATGGATATTGTCTTTCTCTTATTAAACAAGTGATCTGAATCCATTCTCAAGATTCTTCTGTTTATCGTATACTCTGTCTCTCTATATGTGTATTTAACCTAATTCTTCTATTTATCTTTCTTGATCCCCTCAAATTCTATTTTTTTTTGTTTTTATGCATCAACTCTCTCGTATTCCTTCTTTTTCCTTGTGAATTAGACCATGTAGCTCATGTAGCTGCTTCAAAACAGGGAAGTCAAGAAGAAAAAGAGTTATTGATTGTGACTTTTTGATTATTCAAAACTGACTTTTTGTTGTGTGTATGCTCCTGTTGATCTGCAGGCACGCATGAACTTATGGTCCACTTTGACAGCATTGAAGTCTTCCTTCCCTTCCCCCTGGTTGGTGTTGGGGGATTTCAACGAGGTGTTATGTGATGCTGAAAGAAGGAGTGGCAGGGTAGATATGCGTGGTACAGGTGCTCTTCATCGATTTATGACGAGATTATCCTTGCTGGAATTCCCGTTACAAGGCAGACAATTTACGTGGGCCAATCGTATTGCTGCGAGTAGAATTGAT